>JAMKCH010043229.1:0-24173 GCA_023653785.1 Ophioderma brevispina
CCCAGTAACTGGTATGCCATCTGCTACGTTATCGGACATGGCATTACCGGTTGCTGATCGCCCACTGCATTATGGGCCGTTGTTATGTCCCTCAGCTGTCGAAGCTCTGGTATATTCCAACGCGGAAGCTCCAAACGGAGTGTGATGAGTGAACGTGAACATTGATTTACGGGAACCGGCAGACAGTCACAGTCAATTTCCATGAATTGTGTTCCTGGTTTTTTTTTTTTAAATTATTCAGGTTTTAGTAAAAATATGTTACGCAAGCAGAGGCCTGGAATTAAGATAACATTTAAAAATATATTCTATTTTAACATTAGATTACATAAGAATGATCCACTAGTGATTTTGTTGTGCTCAAAAAGGCCTTCAGGACAACCTTAATGCCACTTAAAAATTTCGGTGGGGCCCATGCCTTGTAGCGGTCCCATGCTAGCATCGGTACGCCCAACATATGACGTCACTGCGTCAGAATTCCTTTTGCTCTTTTTGTGTCTCAGTTGGGGGGCACCATGTGAAAATTTTAATGGGGTAATAACATAAATTTCCCCTTTAGCGACGAAAAAAGAAAACCTGTTTTACGGGCGAGCGGACCCTTTCAAGTAGGGTCGGCGGTCGGGACGATTTTTTTTTCTTTTTTTTAATGTTTTTCTTTTCTGGAGATCAAAATTGGCCTAAAAAAGCCCCAAAATCTGAAAAATCAGCGCGGAAAAAAATGGAAATTTTTACAAACAAACAAATTTCTAAAATAGAAAATGCCAACATTGATAAAATTTGGGCTAAAAACAGGCTGATTTTACATGATTTTGGAAACCTAAAAAAAAAAAAAAAATTCTGCCAAAAAACTGAAAACAGGGGTCGGTCGGGCCCTAAAACAGGGTTTTTTTATTTTCGTCGCCTTATCGCCGATTTATCGGCGATTTGTTTATGTATATAATATCTGATAACCATCTACCTCTACTCGGGTCGTCGGCGTTTTGATGATGATGTGTGTTATTGCTTATCCTAGGTAAGTGCTGTATGGTGTTGTATGATGTTGATCTTTTAGTAATCTCCATTAATGCACGCAGCAGACACTCTTAAATTCATCATACCTATGCTAGGACTGACGGTTTTAAGTACACTGTTTTTTCAACAGATTTCAGTTATTTGACAAACTTACCTTCAGTATTCAGGACAAAAGTTTTAGTAGCCTTCCATGTTTTTTAAATAGTGTAAAACACACCTTACTAGCTCCAGTTGGCAGGTCCAAATGTAAATGTTGTTGTGTTGTGTTTCTTTGTAAGTGCAATATGATGTCTTAATATTATTTTTAATTTTATTTTACTATTATTTTATATGAGTTTCATGGCTGTGTGGTGATGAAGTCAAACGCTCCTGCATCTTGTCCCTTTGTTTGTTTGTGTGTTGCCAATAGGTTAGCCACTTTGAGAGTAACCTCATGTCACTGTTTGGTCTTTACCTGCCAGGGCACTCATTGTTTGTCGTTTTCTTGTCCTTTTTGCATTGGTGAGGTTTGATATGTCATCATTCCACACAACCATGGTACCCATCATTTTGATATTTGATAATTGCCTTTAAATTGTTCTTTTTTTAAGATCAGTGCATTTTTTAATGTTTACTCTATTCTGGCAAATAAATGAAAGAATGAAATTGAAAGGGTTTGGTGCAGTTTGAGATGTTTTCTTTAGAACGGAATCCGGAGTTTGCTATAGGGGGGACTTCGGAAGATTTCTAAGGAGTGAAATTCGGAAGCTGTTAACAAAGTATCAGATTTATATGTGCAGTAACAACTGTGGAGTGGCATTCAACAGCGATGTATGCAGATATTTTTTTTCAAAGACTTACAGCCCATAGTAGATCTGTTGCAAATAACAAGAATTACCAGCTCCCAACATACTGCACGTGGCAGAGGACGAGAAAGCCTGGGGAAGAGAGAGTCTTTACACATACGTGGGGAGAACCTGATTGCATAAGTCCTTTACACAGTTAAAACAATTCTGGCGAAGGTATAACAAGTTACAGCAATCATGGTCAGGTAAGATACTGCTTGTAAGCCCGTTTTCCATGTCAGGTTTGGTTTTTTAAGACTGGTCAGCTTGTTGGAAGACAATCCAGGACTGTTCCTTAAACCTCTAATGCACGCAAGGCAGCATTTTATAATACCTGCCACATGTTATGATCGAGATCTCGATCACCTGAGCACAGTAAGTGTTTAAGGAAAAATCTGTTGGTGGACGGAATAAACAAAAGAGTGTCGCTCCAAAGACAAGTCTCTACACTTGACTGGGTGGCCTCTCTCTTCAAGCTCGCCTAAACGACAAGGGTCTTTTCAGAAGAAAGATGCTCCTGGCGGCGGGAGCAAGAAGGAGCCAAACCTCACTATTTTTCTATAGTAGACTTCGACGCGTCAACGTACGGTGCAAAAAAACACAAGGTTGATTCCGCATTCTGCCGCTGTTGAGAGACGTGGCTAATGTAGTGTATTTTGCTATTAAGTTGCATAGCGCGTTTAGAGCGTCGTCTGTTTCAATGTTTACCATCACTTACACACAGTCGTTCTGTAGTTTGACTGCTTTTAACTGTGACCTTTCACCCAGTAAATCTGCTAAAAAATGGCTGAGTGAACGTGTTTACAATTCTTAATTTCAGTGAAGTGTTGTCAAGACGAGTGTGAATTCCCACCGTACCAAGCCGCAAAACGAATCTATAAATAGTGACAGTATAGCTAAATACGATGTATATACGTTAACTTCCTTCAGTACGTCGCCAACGAACCGTTTGAACCAGTGACAAAGGCAGCTACTCTTCTCGATTTGACTGGAAAGACAGCAGTACTTTTGATGGCTGCATCTACCAGACGATGTTCAGCAAATTCATGCGTTATATACAGACAAGAAAAGTTTATTTTAAATGAGATTCTCAGATTCTCACTATGTCACTCTAATTCCTCGTGCTGGTTTCATGGCCCCAAAACACAGACACTCAATTATGTTCCTCAGCCTATAGTTCTTCCAGAGCTTCCCAGAATTACTATGATCATGGAGATAAACGCTGGTGCAGTAAGAGCTCTCCGGGGGACATTATTACCACCTTACTGTCTTCTTAAGGAAATCGATGGATTCTTCAATATTGACACGTCTTCATCATCACATAAACCTTACAAACCTGCAACAAAGCAAACTTTTTCACGCTGGGTCACTTCCCCTCATCTTGATGATTTGAAAGTGAAAAGGCCTCGTCACGGGACGTAACTCGCCTTAACCGCATGCTCAGTGAAATGAGAGGTCAGGAAACCATTCTGGCTTTTCACTTAGGGGGAGTGAACATATGGTTTATAATGGAAGCAGGAGGATGGAGGACGCCTACAGCGTTTCAGAATATTTATATGAAGACGTAATTCAAGTAACCAAATCGTGGCCAAAACCATCCTGTCAGCACAAAGCCGTTCAGAGTAAGAGGAGGGATGCCATGCATCCTTTATAAACATGACTTCATAAAGTGAGGAGTGCCGGTTTTATGATAACTGTTAGTGCTGTGTTAAATGTTATCAGGTTTTATATATATATGGCCAGTCAGTATATTGGGGCAACCTTATTTCCGCTTCCATTAACACTTCACATGGCAAGAGAAACCCAGCTACAACTGAGACTACCGGCTCCACTTCCTCCACCTAGTGCCCAGTGTGGCAGTCATTGCACTAGTTGGATCATTTCGTATAATAATGGATAAAATAGAATTATACTCACCAAGGTTGTGAGAGGTTCTATTTCTAATGTATACTTAGAATGAGCCAACCTAGTAACCCTAATCCAGGCCCTTCCCCGCAAGTGGGGAGCCTTGGGGAGGTCACAAAAAAGTGAGCAAAGGATTCTGGACGCCAGTGACGTCATAGGTTGGACGCACGTGCGTAGCATGGCGACCGCTACTTAGGCATGGGCGCAACGAAATTTTTAATGTGGCATTAAGGGTGTCTGAAGGCCGTTTTTTGGAGCACAAAAAATGCACTAGTTGGAAATATTCGTAAGTCTACATGTATAAATAGAACAATCTACACAACACTTTGTGATATAAATTTAAAGGGGTGGAAAGTTTATGTATATAAAGTTTTTCACTTGATAGAATCACTCATAACTTTTCCAAACCACACATCCATAGAGTCCTAAGATTTCACAGGGTAAATGACAAAAAGTAGTAGCTTTCGTCAGATACCAAATTTGACCACTTCAGTAAATCTGACATTGTGGGGTGAGACTATTAGCGAACAAGTCCTTGGAGACCTTTAAAAAGAATAAAAAGATTTGTTTTTTCCATAAATTTCTTGTTCAACATTTGTAAGTATGAATCTACTATTTCGAATTCAAAATCTCAATACCAACTACCACAATGAAATGTAAGAAAACAGTAATCACTGAACCATTTCCTCCCGTCCACAAAGTAGGCCAAGGAAAAAAGTAGGCCGAACCGGTCTCCACATCACCGAGGACGCCAACATAAGTGTAGGGCATTTCCAGATAAATTCCATAACCCCTTATGGAATGCAACACGTTCAATAACCGAACTGGCATTCCAGTTTTGCCCTTCCATAGGGTAAGGTAGGATTTCATTTTGTTGGCCCCATGGTCAACTAGACCGTGCCGCAAAACTTCAACGGGTGTTACGAACTTGTTTGTGCCATCTAGATGCACAGGTTTGAGGTCATACTCGCTTCCCTCCTACCACATTCGGTGACCTGTGCGTTTATGTGAAGGCTTATAGGAAAATGACCTAAACCCCTTTCTGCTACTTTGATTAATGCAAATTTGTGTTACTACTCAACTCCGATTCGCCTACAAGGAACCCTCTAATCTCTCATTGCCAACGTTCATGACCTAGCTATACGGAGTGTGGATTTTCAAAGTGAACCTTTTGGTTCTGGGTACCTGATCGCATAACTTTGTTTTATCTGGTTTTACACGAGAGTCGTGTTCTAAGAGAATCCAGGATTGGTTTTAGTGTTCAATAGTCGAAATGTGGTGGGTGGTGCGTGCGTGTGTTTTTGGTATTATGTATGTATTTATGTATGTGCGTGTGGTTGTGTGTGTTTACTTGTTTGGTAGGAAAATTTTACCATATCTTTTTTTTTTTTTTTTTTTTTTTTAAGTACCGGTCCCACGCCCTTTTTTTTCTTCTGAATCGTCAGTTTTTACATTTTTGATTTACAAGTTTTTCATTGGCCAAAAGTTAAGATGACACTTTATAAATCTTTAATGGTTGTGGGGATGGGGGGGGGGGGGGGGAGGTCTTTGAGAGGTGGCTGAATTTGCTCGGGTGATGGTTACGGGGGGGGGGGTGGTCTATTCCAGAAAATGCCATAACCCCCCTATTTGAATGCAACATTCACTACCCGCCTAGAATTCTCCGTTTTTGCCTTCCAATGTTAGTATGGATTTCATTTGTAATGGCCCCAGTCTAGGCATAGGGCAATATACTTCTATTGCACAGGGAATAGCACATCTATTTCTCCTGGAGGGAATTTAAACCAAACATTTTAAACTATTCTTAATGTCACATTATTCAGTTTTAACCAATAGAAAGTCAGAATCTATATTTCATATTACATATTATGTAACATGACTATTATACCCGTGGACATTCCTTCTATGAGGTGACTGGGTCAATAATAAACGTCATGGTTATGGTGTCATGAATGTACCCGATCAGCAATGTGTATGAAGGAGATTGGGCCGCACAACAGGCATGCCAAGTGTGATGAGATGGGTGGATATAGATCAACTAAAGGCCAATGGGAAAATTTGTAGTCATGTAAGAACTCAGATCCCCATCAAAAAATTGACTGTGTATAATTCTAAAATATAGCTTTTCTGGTGGATGTTCTTGAAGTAATCTTTTCTTACCCAACAGTTTTCATATAAATTCATCCAAGTATTTATTTCTTGTTATGAAACTTGTGTCAACTCATTGAAATATTGTTAACGCCAGGAATTTTCAGGTCATTTGAAAGTACAATGGTGTCTCAGAGAGAATGTTACCCTCCAGAACACGGATATTTTTGCTTACTTAAGCCAATTCTTTTCCTTGTTTTGGCTTTAATATTATGACCATTTGTACTTTTTTTGAACATTTGGCTAAAACCAGAAAGAAAACCGTGGAAAAATAACCAAACCAATAACTATTGTTCCCCTAAAAATGATGTCAACCTACTTGTCCACACTATCAATAGCATAAAAACATGTTCATTGGTATTTCGTTTGGATTTTAGCAACATCCTAGTCCGCAATATTTAATTAATTTAGCTTACATGTACTGCCTTAAAAGCACCGAACATGCCTTTAATTGTTCTTCCGAATAAGTGACCTAATCCCCTCCCCCACCCCGTCTCACAGGCCTGTCCTCATCAAATGCAAAATACACGAATTTGGTTAAAGCACACTTTAAAATAATGGCCTTGGCGTGTGGCTCCTACATGGCATATTCTACTGAACTAATCTTGGGTTAAAGAAAGGACGATCGTCATCGTGAATGGTAAAGCTTTCCGCCTCATGTAGGGTTTGTCCAGTAAGATGGCATCCCGGGGGAACAGAAACAATTCTGGAGCATGGCAAACTCTAAAAGGTGCAAATAGATATATGGTCGTCAAAGAACATGACAATCAGCCTCAAATAATGTTGCAGTGCATAGAGAACTGAAACTGAAACGTTCTAAAACCAGAACCAGCAATGGAAATTGATAGTATCATTGGCCATTAGGGTCTTAAACATTTTATGTCGGGTCTTTGCAGTCCATGGTTTTCTGCTGCTAATGCTAGCCGTGGAACAAAGTATGGTTTTGCACAATTTTTAGGGAAATAGTCATTGTTTGTTTATGTTTTCACCGTTTTCTTTCTTGTTTCACCATATATTCATAACAGTACATATTTGACGGATTTGCGTAGCAAATCCGGCTTATGAAATGGCACATGTTGGATTTAATTTCTGGAGGATTGTGGTAGTGTGGTTTTTGTAAGTGGTGTGTGTCTGGACCAAAAGGTAAACATTTTGCCATAACTTTTTTTCCAGATGAGCTAAGTACCCAAACTTAGATTATTGAGATGGCACAAAGCCCTACTAACCATTTTATCCATTCCCCCAGGGTCCTCCCCTGGGGCTGACAGGGGTGAGGAATGTCAAAAATGGGTCAACATTTCACCAAAAGGTAAAACATTGTTGGCCATAATTTTTTTTCCAGATTGAGCTAGAGTAGTCACAGATTTATTGTAGGATGGCACAAGCCCCTACTAGCCTTGTAATCCATTCCCCTATGGTCCTCCCCTGGGTCTGACAGGGGGTGGGGAAATATAAAATGGTCCAACATTTCCCATAGAAGGTACATTTTGCCATAACTTTTTCCAGATGAGCTAGAAGTACCCAAACTTAGATAATATTGTAATGATGGCACAAGCTCCTACTAACCATATAATTTTCCCCCAGGGTCCTCCCCTGGGTCTGACAGGGTTTGGGGAAAATGTCAAAAAAGTTCCACATTTCACCAAAAAGGTAACATTTTGGCCATAATTTTTTTTCCAGAGAGCTGGATTCCAACCTCAAGATTATTGTAGGATGGCACAAGCCCCTACTAACCACAAAAAGTAATCCATTCCCCCGGTCCTCCCCCTGTCGCCAGGGGGGGGGGAAAATGTCAAAAAGTCAACATTTCACCAAAAGGTAAACATTTTGCCTAACATTTTTTCCAGATGACAGAGTAACTCAAACTTAGATTAATGTATGGAGGGCACAATCCCCCTACTAACCATGTAACCATCCCCCATGGTCCTCCCCGGGTCTGACAGGGTGGGGACATGTCAAAAAAGGTCAACATTTCACAAAAGGTAACTTTTCCCTTAACT
This sequence comes from Ophioderma brevispina, assembly GCA_023653785.1. Lineage (NCBI taxonomy): Eukaryota > Metazoa > Echinodermata > Ophiuroidea > Amphilepidida > Ophiodermatidae > Ophioderma > Ophioderma brevispina. The sequence continues at coordinate 7,886 of JAMKCH010043229.1, forward strand.
TTTTTTTCCAGATGATCTAGCGTAGTCCAACCTTAATTATATTGTAGGAGGGACCAAGCCCCGGAAGAATTTAGTATTCTGGCACAGGCTACCCATTTCGCAACGTCACGGAATAAACCGCATGTTTAAAGGTGCCGATTTTAAGTGTGGCAGAAGACTAAATTCATCCCCAATCCCTACTAACCATGTCATTTCATTCCCCCGGGACCTCCCTGGGTCTGACAAGGGGGTTGGGAATGTCAAAAAGTCAACCTTTCACAAAAAGGTAAAATTTTCTTACATACCTTTTTTTTCCAGATGAGCGTAGGGAGGGTAGTCAAACTTAGTATTTGGTAGGAGGGACCAGCCCCTACTAACCAGGTAATTCATTCCCTCAGGACCCAATCCCCTGGGTCTGACAGGGTGGGGCCATGTAAAAAAAAGTCAACCATTTCACAAAAAAGGTAAACATTTTTCAAAATTTTTTCCAGATAGCCAGAGTACGTTCAACTTAGCATATTGTATGAGGGGGTAACAAGCCTAAAGCTTATTTTGCCAGATGATTAGATAGCCAACCTCATAATAATTTTATAGTCTATAGACCTGAAAGTGGTTTTTAGACCTATCAGGCGCTGATCCAGGGAGGGGGCGGAGGGGCGCGCGCCTCCCGGTAATTTCTGTCAATTCTTGCACACAATCCATTTTGAGCTATTTTTGACTCCGTTACGGCTTTTCACAGCAGCCCCCCCGTTAATTTTGAGGACATTTTTCAAATTCCGGATTCCGCCATTGCCTATGCCCCCCTTATTGATAAGCTCCTAGGCGACCGCCTAGCTGCCCGATATGGGAGTTGTGTTGAGGTTTGGGTCCAACAGTCCACTTAGCTTCAAGTGCCTTCTTTCCATGCCGGCAGACTGGCTTTATGGACTTTTTTTGGTCGCCACCTTCTTGCGTCAAGTATCGACTATCGTAACACAATGTACACCCCTATTATTCAACGCCCCAGAAAAAAATCTGCACAACCTAGGGAGGAAAAGCAGATCCGTTCCATACCGCCATTGTGGTTACATATTTTTTTTTTTCATAATATAAAGCTAAAACAAAGATAAGAATTGATTAAGTCACTTTAAAATTTGCCGTTTCTGGAGGGATGTTCTTTCTGAGACACCCTTTATGTTGACCGCCTCATGGTCCGATTTTTCATATGACATGTCTCCCTTGACTGGAAGCATATTACCAAAGTTACCCGATTCTAAATGTTTTAAGTTACATCAGGTTCATCTGTTTGGATTGTAAAGCATGTCTTCATTCTAATTACCCAAGGACATTGTCCGTGGTCCAACCATTTTGGGACATTTTTTGTTCATAACATAAGACAAATTTCCTTGCCTTCAATTTCACTAGAGTAATGAAAAAATACCAACTTTCTTCTGATAACGAATTTGATGAGGTCCTTGAAAGTGAGGAGATGAGGTTGTCCGTTTGGGTACACGCCTTTTACATGAAACGTACTAAAAGAAAACACATATTTTTTTAGATGACATATGCTATTCTCCATCTCACAACCTCTTCTGTTATTGACAAACAAGAATATTGTTAGTAATAAACTAACGTGAGGCCCCGCGCTTCCGCGCAGCTCCGCTAGTTTGAGTGAACAGAGCGGTCACTGACACGGAAGCGATCACTGAAAAAGTGACACGCTGGCAAGACACCGCAACCCAACCCGTCACGCCTGAACTTAGGACTCCCCCGAGTCCACAACATTTTGTACTTTTAACACTTTAATAACTCAATTCGCGTACCTATCATATCCTATAGCTCATTTATTACCGATTCTAAGGAAACGTCTACTGAATTTAATCCGTATAACTTTTCCGTATATTTTTATTTTTTCTCGATTGTTTTTTTAAATAAAAAACTTAATAATTTAATCCCGTATAAGTGTCTTGTACTTTTTCTCTCAAAAGTACTCCCCGTGGGGTACAACGGATTTCCCGTATTTTTCCACATATTGTTTTCTCATAACTCCTCAAACTCCATATAAATTTCTCGCCATCCTATAGTTTATGACTCCCCCCTCCCGTCACACAGCATCCCGTATTCGTATTTTTTTATACCTCGTAGTTTGCAGCATGTCCTATAGCCTTTAGGCCTTATTTCTAAATTAACCTAACGCGGCCGAGATGTTAATGAGAGCCGAAAACGTATACGGTCTGAAAATGTTTCTCGTTGCATCTCGGCGTTCAACAACTATTTTTTTGTCGCGCAAATGACTCTCATGGACCCATTGCATCTGGGCCGTCTAAACCTGAAATGACGCGTGGTTCCTCCGCGTTTCATCTGGCCATCTTATGGAAAAGGACGCGATTTTCCTCGTTTGCATCTGGGGGCCGTCTCCGGAAGAATGACCGTGTTCCCCGTTGAAACCTGGGACGTCATTCCCTGTAAATATGTCCTATGCTTTTCACTGCCTTTCGGATGGTTTTTGTTTTTTCCCGCAGAAGGCGAAATGCTTTTCATCATGCGGGTGACAAAACTGTGTAACAAATGCCCATAGATAATTTCGATTTCGATGGTGAAAGCGCCCCATTTTCGATAAGCTTTTTTTAATTATGCATAAACGCATTCATGACGTAAACGGAGCCTGATGTAGCGTAGAGCGGCCACTCACGATGGCGAATTAAGCTACAAATTTCAGCAGATTCAGGTGCAGTACGGGGCATCCATTATTTATTATTTATTTTTATTTATTTATTATTTTTTTATTATGTATTTATATCCCTGTTCTCATTGGCATTCGCACGCGATGTCCTCGTTGCATTGGGACGTCTTTCCGGAAATGATGGCGCGATGTTCTCGTTGCATCTGGGCCGTCTTCCGGGAAAATGACGCAATGTTCTTGTTGCATCTGGGCGTATTGACTTACGCTACTTATTCCTGTGACGGGAAAAACGGCCGAGATGCAATGGAAAACGCAAATTTGGCTCTCGTTGCATCTGGGCCGTAAAAATAAAAATAGATTGCAACCTCGTTGCATTTGGGCCGTCGGTCGGCAAACGACCGGTCCGGGTTAGGGTTAATATGTCAATATTTCATCACGTAATTTTCCGTATATTTTAATTTTTTTTCTCAAAAGCTCCGTGGGGTAGACGACAATCCAAGCGAAATAAACATGGCGTGTTCTTGGACCATTTCTTTCTTTCCCCCCACCGTTTGCACGATAAGAGCCTGTCACGTGCGTACCGCATATAGCGTCGTACGCGTAAATCACCGTTGCCAACGCGTAACCACCCTTCGCAAAGCTCCACGCATACGCGCCGCTAGTAACTCGTACAAACAAATTGTAATGTCTCATAGCAACCGAGCACATTTCGTTGATTTTTCAGCCATTCTGAACGGATTTCGTCCCATGGCAATATAGCGGTTAACCCGTACGGTAGCATCATGCACTTTTCATGTGAATTTGGCGCAATATGGATCGAAATACGGCGCCTTTTGGGAACATACACACATACTAACATACAAGATTAGACAATATCGTATGATTCCTCCAGAAGCCATAGCTTATTTATCCTTATTATCCATACCAAAATTCTGTTGTTGTTTTTATTCGATGCCGTCATTTGTCTTTCCCAAACTAATTAATCTAATTTTTGTTACTGTCTTCACAGCATGGACATGGCGAACACACATGGTACCTAAGACGTCTAGCCAACTCCCAGTATCCACTACGCAACCAGTACATAGGGGATTTTGTGTACGGCAAACGTCATGGCTTTGGAGTGTTCTTGTATGCCAACGGTGCCAAGTACGAAGGTGAATGGGTGAATAACAAAAAGAATGGAAGGGTGAGACTTTATTTGTTGCCTCTTAATTTTTGAAATCTGTAGAATACATGCTTGTGTTTTTTAAGCTCTTTACTCTAACCCTCTAACTTTTTATGCAAACTAAATGCCCAAAAGGAATTCATGGGCAAAAAAAAATGGAAGTACTCAATGCAAAGTTCACATTCAAAGGCAACCATGTCTTTCCATGCCTCTCAGTCATCAACTTATTACACTAAATTTAAAATACCCCTGCATTCTGGCCAGGGGCACTGTGTGAACTTAAAGATGCAACAAGAGATTTCAAGTCCTCCATATTTTCTGTGATATGTAGTGATTTCATATAGATTAGACACTAAATAGATTCCCTACCTTTATTTGGTTACAGAAATAACTTAAAATGAGAATAAAAGGTAATTTGTGTATACTTATATTTCAATAGAAAACATAGGCTGATTTTTGTATCTATACGAAATTAGAAATTTCACAATTTTTGTACTAAAGAAACAGTACCAAAATCAGAATTTTTACATTTTTTCAGGACAGCTGTTATTTGAAATCTCTCGTTGCACCTTTAACCTTTTACCTGGATCTGTGCTAGACAATTTCCTGTGCCTTACACACCAAGGGTTTTAGTGGTAAAGATTGGCCATTTGTGACATGCAGCCAACATACTTTTGTGGGCAGACCAGCCGATATCGGTTACATTTCCATTGAAAACAAGCCTAGGGCAGAATTGCTATGGTCTTGCTAGCTTTAGCTATGGTTCAGCTTCACTGAAACCACTGATATGAGTCTGAACTACTTCTAGCCCAGGTTCCCAGGTATAGGGTTAATCAAATTAATAATAATAATAATAATAATACAAGAACTTGTAAAGCACCTACTTGCCAAAGGATACTAGGCGCAAAGAAGGAAGGAAGAAAAACAGGAAAGCTAGATGTTGGCGAAAAGGTGTGTTTTAAGAAGCTTTTTGAAGACATGATGGAATTAGCTCTCTTGATGGCAGGGGGAAAGGAGTTCCAGAGACGAGGGCCAATGATGGAAAAAGCCCGGTCTCCAAAACTCCTACGCGACCGTGGGACCGCGAGACACTCACCGGCAGCTATGGAAAGGAGAGAATATGAGGAATGTCTATGACTCAACAGGGAATAAAGGTAGCTGGGGGTGGCAGATTTCAGAACCTTATATGTATGCACAAGCGTACGAAATTTTATTCTAGCAGAAACAGAGCCAGTGTAATTCCAGAAGCAAGGGGGAAGTGTGCGTGGGCTTAGGCTGCTTGAAAATAAGCCTGGCTACTCTATTCTGCAATTTCTGGAGGCGTGCAAGGTCTTTCTTGGAGACACCATTAAGGATGGAACAGCAATAGTCCATTCTGGACAGGACAAGGGCCCGAACAGCATTATTACATGCATTAAAGGTCAGAAACCTCCTGATGCGACTTAAATTACAAATTTGCCAGTTTAAGGAGCGCGAAAGAGAAGTAATGTGATCAGTCATACTCAGGCCACTGTCAAAAACCACACCAAGATTTTTAATGGAGGAGGAAACATTGATTGTAAGGCCGCCAACATGAAGAGTGAGATGCTGAAGAGCTGAGTAATGGAATTGGGAACAGGCAAGAAAGAGCTCGGTCTTGGAATTGTTCAACTTAATTAGAATTACATAAGGATGGAGCACTAGACGTGTATTTGAATACCACATGTTCCTGATTTATAGTATGTGATAAAGTGTGCAACAACAAGAATTACAAGATAACACACTATCTTCACACTTTGCAGGGAATGTTCACCTTCAAGAATGGTCGCGTCTTTGAGGGCGTGTTTGTTGAGGATCGCATGGCAGAGTTCCCTGGATTCACAATGGATGGCACCAACACGCCAGATATATCTGAGATCAGGACAAGGACACCTGACCCAGCTGGACCAGGTAAGATTGAACCTGGGCCCACTTTGTACATATGAGTTTTTGATTTCAAAGGTCAAATGTGCATGAGGTTTCTCCGCCTACCGATCAAACGACGCATCACAAAATGAAAGCCATTCCCTTTCCCACCTTTATTTGTTTATACTTTGATTGATAATATGGAAATTGTCCATTGTTGCTATTCCATTTTCAGTTGTTGGTGGACTTGGTACAGCAAGGAGTGATGACAGTAGGAACACACTGGGACCTAGTATAACCCTTGATCTGGACCATCTACTTAAAGAATTTAATGACAATGATAGAGATGAAGAACTTAAACAGGTAATCACAATGCATTTGAACAATTGCTTTCTGAATACAAAATATGCATCCCTGGATTGGACTGTAATGGAGAAAAATGCAGAAGTTAATCTTTTGAACCCAAAAGGTTCATTACCATGGAACCACAAATTGTATCATTTTTTTTTCAATATTTTAAAATATAAGTTGAGGCCAAAACATCTATAATACTGGTTGTTGTATCCAGATAATTATGGTTGATCATAGATCTCAAAAAAGCTAGATACAAATGTGTGCAGGTTGTTCTTTTGAAAATCTTGAACAGAGTTTAGTAGTTGTAGTTACGATATGCGACATACAAAACAAGCAAGGCCTATTCAGAAAAAAGCGACATTTCCCCAACATTGGAGTGCTCTTTTGTCATTTATTTGGCTAAGAAATGAAAGTGGGGCCAGAGCTTATCAGAGGTTATAAGCAATAACAGTCAACTGAGGAATCTTTACATCATACAAAGCAAGCACCCAGAACATCACATGATCAAAGTCTGCCAACGTATTTCAACTTGTTCTTTTTTTAAATCCTGTGAAAATTGCTATAATTTGTATCATTTTTTTACTTCCATCTCTCTATGCTTCTATCAATCCAGGTCTTGTTTGTGATTCTAAGACACATGTCCATACTCAAGAAGGTGTATAATTTCTACAGCAGTCTAGGGCACGATGCCTCACCTGACAACACATTCGTTATGACCAGGTTACAGTTCTGGAGGTTCCTTAAAGATTGCCAGTTTCATTACAGGGAGACCACTCTAATGGAGATTGACAGGATATTAGGTGAGGGTAATCATTGATGCAAGGGCAAAGTTTTTGAAAGGTTATTGTTATTGTCCGTTTTGTCCCCGTTAACAGGGGTGGCCGGATACACCTCACATTCACAGCAGTACTGCTGTGTGAGGATTTATTGGAGCAAAGATAATTGACCGGATGCCCTTCCTGATGTCAATGTGCTGGATGGCCACCATTAGCTCCCCAGAGCTGGCGCCCTTGCAGGTAGATCTTCTTTTTAGTTCTACCAGGGTAACCAGCTACCCTCATTGGATATTATTAGAAACCAAAAGTGGGGTGACGGTTTAGCCGCCGACAACCCAGCCCTGGGACAGGTAGTACTGGTATTAGGATACCAGTAGCAGGCCCTCAAGAAAACCTGACCTGACACAATGTGAATGTGAAGTTGTATTTAGCCTTAGTTGGGTTACGGAACATTGTGATTACCAATGAAATAGGTTAATTAATTTGAATGTGAAGTTAAAATTGATGCAATAATTCATTTGTGCAGACAGCTCGACAGATGCTTCTTAAAGCCACTATCAGTCATTTTTTTTCCAAATTCAAAATGCTCTCTAAATCACTGGTGTTAGGTCATATCAACACCTTATATTACTTTTCTTTGTGAAAAACAGACACTTAGGCATTTGAAAGCGGTCTTGAAGATGCCATTTACGACTGTTTCTGGGCTTTAAAAAAGTCAGATCCCGGCTTTTATTAGTAAACAAAGCATAAAAATCATAATATCTTGACAAATGCGTGTTTGCTTTGCCACTTACATGGGTCTTTACTACAACAATTTAGATATACAACAGTGCAAAAAATGGACTTTGATGAAAATGAGGGTGTGATTTGTTTACATTGTGAAGAAATCTCTGATAGTGGCTTTAAACAGATTTTATGAAGTCCATGAGTAGTGAACATCCATGAGAGTCCATATATGATGAGTGGTCATAAATGGTGACTCTCTGTAAATGGTGAGTGTTCATAAATGGTGAGAGTTGATAAATTGTGAGAGTTGATAAATTATGAGTCTGTAAATGGTGATGTGGTCAACCTGTATAAGAGTCACAAATGGGATGAGTCCATAAATGGTGAGAATCCATAAATTGTGAGTCCAAAATGTAGGAGTCCCTAAAGTGTGAATCCATAAATGGTGAGAGTTCTTGTAAAATCCCTTCATGATGATGCATTTGGATTCCCTCAAGTTGGAGAAATTTTATTCTTGATAAGTGTGGTACACTTCTGTATACTAAACATGTCCTTACTCACTAAACCATGGGTACTAAGTGGGAAACAGAATGATGTATTAATCTATAATTCTTTGTTCCGAAGTGCAGCGTTTTGTTGGTTTCATACACAGTTGGCAGTCAGAATTGTAAGAGGAATGATAATGTACAACATACTAAGAGTATATTTGATTCAAATTTTTGCATTTAGCCATTTTTTTTTGGGGGGGGGGGGAACCTCCAAACCATGTACAAGGAATATCACATTTGGCTGTTTGCTATTGTGGAGATAATATCAATGTCTCCACAATCTGTTGAATAATCTGCTTACCCTCAGGTCCAAGAATGGGAAAAAATGAAATAGTTATACTTGCAGTTGTATATTTAGATAATATTGTTAAACCATAAGACAGATGCTTGCCTATCATCTCTCTCTCTAAAAAAAAAAAAAAAAAAAAGGGTCAAAGGTCAAAATATGCCAAATATCAAAATTGCCCATATTGCAAAAATACCATATACCAACTTGTAGGGATTAATGAAAGATGAAATAAGTCTACAGTGACCATGTTATGTGACCAATGATTAAGGGTCAAAGGTCAAATTATCAAATGTGCAAAAATTCCACGACTAAGGTCCGTGCTCTTTGAGCACAAAAATGTCTCTAGTCTATAATTCTTTGTTCCGAAGTGCAGCGTTTTGTTGGTTTCATACACAGTTGGCAGTCAGAATTGTAAGAGGAATGATAATGTACAACATACTAAGAGTATATTCGATTCAAATTTTTGCATTTAGCCATTTTTTTTTGGGGGGGGGGGAACCTCCAAACCATGTACAAGGAATATCACATTTGGCTGTTTGCTATTGTGGAGATAATATCAATGTCTCCACAATCTGTTGAATAATCTGCTTACCCTCAGGTCCAAGAATGGGAAAAAATGAAATAGTTATACTTGCAGTTGTATATTTAGATAATATTGTTAAACCATAAGACAGATGCTTGCCTATCATCTCTCTCTCTTTCTCTTTTTTGGCAACAAGATTGCAGACGTCACTTTTGTAAGTATCTGACATAAGCAACTTTCAGATTGGTAAAGTCTGACATTGAACTTAACACTAACCTGCTCTATATGGCATTTTATTTTCTTGTAGCTGCTGACAAAGAAGCTACAGATATCCATTCCCCTCTGGACAAGCTACTGGTCAGGGAATTCCTCAATAACATCATCACTCTTGGCTATTATCTCTTCAAAGAGGAATGCCCGTAAGTAGTCTAAAAATGAGCATTAATTTTGGGTTGGTACATTTTGTGACCCCATTTTGCCTGACCCGATTCAAAATTCAGCAGCCTTTACGGAATAAAGTACAGTATCACATGCCCTTTATTCCATCAAGGCTGCTGAATTCTGAGTAGGGTCAGGCAAAGTGGGGTCACAAGGGCTGAAAGAGGTGGTGTATAAAGGCAACTTGCTCACTGTTCAGCAATCTGCCATTGAAGTGTTACATGTAGTCTGAGAATCACTCTTTCAACTGGATCACACTTTCCAGTCCTGAACCATGATCAAATTGACCACAATGCTAAGTCTAGTGGTCATAAATGGTGAGAGTTGATAAATTGTGAGAGTTGATAAATTGTGAGAGTTGATAAATTGTGAGAGTTGATAAATTGTGAGAGTTGATAAATTGTGAGAGTTGATAAATTGTGAGAGTTGATAAATTGTGAGAGTTGATAAATTGTGAGAGTTGATAAATTGTGAGAGTTGATAAATTGTGAGAGTTGATAAATTGTGAGAGTTGATAAATTGTGAGAGTTGATAAATTGTGAGAGTTGATAAATTGTGAGAGTTGATAAATTGTGAGAGTTGATAAATTGTGAGAGTTGATAAATTGTGAGAGTTGATAAATTGTGAGAGTTGATAAATTGTGAGAGTTGATAAATTGTGAGAGTTGATAAATTGTGAGAGTTGATAAATTGTGAGAGTTGATAAATTGTGAGAGTTGATAAATTGTGAGAGTTGATAAATTGTGAGAGTTGATAAATTGTGAGAGTTGATAAATTGTGAGAGTTGATAAATTGTGAGAGTTGATAAATTGTGAGAGTTGATAAATTGTGAGAGTTGATAAATTGTGAGAGTTGATAAATTGTGAGAGTTGATAAATTGTGAGAGTTGATAAATTGTGAGAGTTGATAAATTGTGAGAGTTGATAAATTGTGAGAGTTGATAAATTGTGAGAGTTGATAAATTGTGAGAGTTGATAAATTGTGAGAGTTGATAAATTGTGAGAGTTGATAAATTGTGAGAGTTGATAAATTGTGAGAGTTGATAAATTGTGAGAGTTGATAAATTGTGAGAGTTGATAAATTGTGAGAGTTGATAAATTGTGAGAGTTGATAAATTGTGAGAGTTGATAAATTGTGAGAGTTGATAAATTGTGAGAGTTGATAAATTGTGAGAGTTGATAAATTGTGAGAGTTGATAAATTGTGAGAGTTGATAAATTGTGAGAGTTGATAAATTGTGAGAGTTGATAAATTGTGAGAGTTGATAAATTGTGAGAGTTGATAAATTGTGAGAGTTGATAAATTGTGAGAGTTGATAAATTGTGAGAGTTGATAAATTGTGAGAGTTGATAAATTGTGAGAGTTGATAAATTGTGAGAGTTGATAAATTGTGAGAGTTGATAAATTGTGAGAGTTGATAAATTGTGAGAGTTGATAAATTGTGAGAGTTGATAAATTGTGAGAGTTGATAAATTGTGAGAGTTGATAAATTGTGAGAGTTGATAAATTGTGAGAGTTGATAAATTGTGAGAGTTGATAAATTGTGAGAGTTGATAAATTGTGAGAGTTGATAAATTGTGAGAGTTGATAAATTGTGAGAGTTGATAAATTGTGAGAGTTGATAAATTGTGAGAGTTGATAAATTGTGAGAGTTGATAAATTGTGAGAGTTGATAAATTGTGAGAGTTGATAAATTGTGAGAGTTGATAAATTGTGAGAGTTGATAAATTGTGAGAGTTGATAAATTGTGAGAGTTGATAAATTGTGAGAGTTGATAAATTGTGAGAGTTGATAAATTGTGAGAGTTGATAAATTGTGAGAGTTGATAAATTGTGAGAGTTGATAAATTGTGAGAGTTGATAAATTGTGAGAGTTGATAAATTGTGAGAGTTGATAAATTGTGAGAGTTGATAAATTGTGAGAGTTGATAAATTGTGAGAGTTGATAAATTGTGAGAGTTGATAAATTGTGAGAGTTGATAAATTGTGAGAGTTGATAAATTGTGAGAGTTGATAAATTGTGAGAGTTGATAAATTGTGAGAGTTGATAAATTGTGAGAGTTGATAAATTGTGAGAGTTGATAAATTGTGAGAGTTGATAAATTGTGAGAGTTGATAAATTGTGAGAGTTGATAAATTGTGAGAGTTGATAAATTGTGAGAGTTGATAAATTGTGAGAGTTGATAAATTGTGAGAGTTGATAAATTGTGAGAGTTGATAAATTGTGAGAGTTGATAAATTGTGAGAGTTGATAAATTGTGAGAGTTTCACTGGATCACACTTTCCAGTCCTGAACCATGATCAAATGGACCCAATGCAAGTCTCTGGCATTCCAACTTGCATCATGAAAAGGTGTGTGGTCCAGTTACCAGGGAGTTACATAACTACTTTGCTGGCAAATAACTCGGAGCGGCCAACAGTTGGAAAAAACGAGTGTTGTTATTTATTGTTCCTTATGCCAAATGTCAACCTGCAGACCTAAGCAGAGCTTACAGCGGTTCACAGGGCCAATTTCTCCTTATCCATTCCAACCTCAATAGTGCAATGTTGCACCCTTTTCAATCTTGAAATGATAGCCTGTGGTGAGTTCTGGTGTTGTATAGGTTTGTGTTATTTTCATTCATAATAATGTGTATTATAAATTATTTAATTTGAAAAATAGGGATTTTTTTATCTACTTTAAACTCATCACGATGTTGCATCCTATTTGAACTTGGTGGGGATGGACAATGATGACCGCTTGAATATTAACCTTTCCCGGGAGATGGCCAGTGAATGTAAGTGTTGAAAAAAACCAGGTGCGCTTGGCGACTTGAACGGCACCCTCTGTATTACTAGCACAGGGCTCTTACCAATTAAAGCGACAGAATGGCATAAAAATATTCAGACATAATGAAAAAGGACCCTACTGAAATTCACTTCCACCAATTTTGAAAACAATTTGGATGTTTACATTCTGTAAAAACAGTAAAAACAGGAAACGTTTCCAGAGGGGGATGGTGGCAGTTCTGGCACTTTCCGAAAAAGGATGCTGACATTACTGCCACATTTACCAAACTTGCAAAGCATGCTGTCATCAGCTCACAGACCATTGCTATTGTATATGTGATATCCCGGCTAATCCATCCTTTCACTTGCCAGACAATATCCTACTAAAAGCCTAAAGTACAATGCCTGAATCCTGGTCTGAATGCTTTTGAATTGTCTGTCACAAAACATGCTAGATACACTGTAAATTCTGTCATGGATTGTCAAACACCTTGGTTTTCTGTTCCAGAAAATTGCCACGAACTGCCACCTTCCCCTCTGGAAACTCTTCCTGTTTTTACTGTTTTTACAGAATGTAAACATCCAAATTGTTTTCAAACTTGTGGAAGTGATTTCAGTAAGGGTCCTTTTCATTGTGTCTGAAATTTTTTTATGCCATTATGTCGCTTTTAAAGCAAACAAGCCAGGGTGGTAGGGAGTAGAATACATCATAGGCCTAAATGGTCATTATGACTCACTTGAATATGGTATTAATCTTTCCTGGAGATGGCCAGCCACACAATTGAAAAAAAAACCATGTGCACTTAGCCGGATTCCGAAAACCGGCGACCTCCGTATTACTAGCACGCGCTCTAACCAACTGAGATCGAATCGAATCTGGGTTGATAGAGGAAGCGATAGATATCTCTATAGGTGTTAGGGTCCTAAGGTGTCCTCGCTTTCCTAGCGGATAGCATCAGAACGGTATTATATACTATACAATTTTAATGTTTATATATCTATCTACGTCTGATGTTATCCGATAGGAAAGCGATGACACCTTTCGGACCTAACACCTATAGATGATATCTATCGTTCCTCTATCAACCCAGATTCGCTAGCTCAGTTGGTAGAGAGGCCCCGTGCCTAGTACTACGGGGTCGCCGGTTCGAATCCGGCCCAAGTGCATATGGGTTTTTTTTTTCAAACACTTGTGGGCTGCGCTAGCCATCTCAGGGAAAGATTAACATATCATCCTTGTCTATCTGGAGAACTAATAGTTAAACTTTCATGATGACCACTTTTTGAAATTCAGCATATTAATGAGTAATAAAGTTAGCTTATTTTACATAATTCGGGGCAAATACATTTGGTTTGACATTCATAGACAACTGCAAGCAATACTGGCTTGGGTCTGGACAAGGCCATCAGGACAACGGTGTTCCTGCCTCTTCGTGTCCAGGTAAACGTCTTGCATGACCCAAGACGTCAGTCAATTCATGGGCCCATGATAGATGCTTGGGAATGTATCGATATGGTTTGCAGGCCAATAGTAAGACAACACTATTGTGCTGGATGGAACTAGGTACAATACAATATATTATATATATGTAGAGAAGATATCAGTACTTCCCACAATGCATTAAATTCCAATGGCAGTTTTTGTGCAGGTATGATGTGAATACTGATCACTAGCTTGCATTTTAAGAATGTTTCGTCTCTAACGATTCAAATGACTACTGTACAAAATTCTATTGGAAGCATGCATGTGGCAGCTATTGATATTTCTTCTCTGGGCACGCCTCCAGGATTTAGCAGTTTAAAGAGTGGCGGGGTGTGAGATGCAAGCCAGCACACTTTGTGGGCAGGACCAGCCGATATCCAGGTTACATTTCATTGAAAACACAGCTAGAGGAGAGACATTATGTCTAAAAATCAAGGGCAGGTTCTGGACAGAATTGCCTATGTCCGCGGGGATAGCTTTAGCAATGGTTCAGTTTGACTGCGCTAAAACAATGATTACAGTTGCAAGCGCAACTGAGCTACTTCTAGGTGAGTGGTATGTGGTCCAGTTACGGAGTTAAAATGATGTGTTTAAAAATGGCTGGATTTCTGTGGATTTTCATATGTCTGTCACGCTCCGCCCTGACTTCCTAACACAAACAAAGTTTTTATTTAGTAATCCTGGTCTATCACTGGTTGGCCTTATTTGTTTATATTGTATTGTTGTACCTGTAATCTTACATGTATTGTATTGTTGACAGGCCTACCTGATCTGTACCATAAACATTACAAAAATTACAAACAAAGTGGGCCCGGGGGGGGGGGGGGTTGGGGGGGGGCGGCGGGTAGGACACGGATTGCCTCAATTTGGGCATTGGGGATTTCCAACGGTTTTAAATTAGGAATTCTTACGTGTATATTTACGGCAGCCTCGCGTCCAGTGACCATTGCAAAAATCACCTTGTAAGCCTGCGTCAATACATCTAGTTAATATTCATGATAATTTAAGGAAATTGAACTTATTGACTTCAAAATTCGTCGGGGTTAGTGATTAACCCCGCTGCAAAATAGTGATTCCTAATAAGGTCATTTAGATTTAAATATTCGTGACCAGGCTAGCCTTAAGTCAAGTCTGTGTGGTGACCGTCGATATGCCTAAGAGCACCCTCCTACCGTTAAGTCTGTGACTAAGCCTAGCACTCGAGTTACGCCGGAATTTGAGCTGTTCTTTGAAAAGGCAGATGGGGCTATTGTGACGGGCCGCATGTTCGTATGTATGTGTATGTGTGTTTCAGTTTGGTTGCTTTTCTAACCAAAGTTAGGTTTTCGTTTTTAAGATCCCTTCGAAAGGTTGAAGTCTGGATTGAAAACCAGACTTGGGTGTTAAGGTGCAATTAGGGGTTCCTTCATACGAGGGTGACCAACAGAAGGACGTAACTCCACTTTTTGGTGATTTTGAGGTTTTGGTACCAAAAAATCTGTAACACCTACAGATTTGGAAAAACCATGAAGCCTTAACTCAAGTCTACTTCCTATTCCCTATAAAGCAAAAAACACTTTACCACATCTCAATGGTTTGCACACTGTGTTTACTAACAGAAAGCATTAACTCTGAGTTACACCCTTCTGATTGTAACTGTATTTGGCCAAACAATGAGTTAGGGCTTTCATTGCTTGCACAAATGCCAGAATTGCAACAGTCTATTTTAGCTCCCTATCCCCTTATATCGAGGATTTTTTAAAAAAATTCCAAAGGGATGACATGCGTAAACATCTGATTAAATAATGGTCAATCATAGCATGATTGACGACTGTAACTCACAGATTCCCGTTTTTCAGTTACCGTCAGAAGGACGTACTCAGCATTTAAAGAAATATTAAAGAATTTCTTTTAATTCTGCTGTTCATAATTAAGATTGTTCTTTGTTGACTAGTTTATATAATGTTTGCTACAGTACCATATATGAGCTTTATGAATGTTCCATTTGATAATGAATAGATTTGCTTAGTAGAACTATTAAACATCACATGTCTCAAAGCAGTCTTTTTTGAGTTAGGCTTTCTGATTGTCAACCTCGATATGAGCATGATGTCAAGGTCATGACAGGTCAGAGGTCATCTGAGGACCTGTTCCATACTGCCAACTTTCCAGGGGATGACGCAAGTGTACTTGCAGTATTTTTTCTCATTTGAGTATGTACCATATGAGCCCACACTGAAGATGCGGGAGTTCCTGTTTATGCCCTGAAAGATTTTCGTTGATCATGACCGTCGGACCCAAGCGCATCCTGGAGGTGCTCTCGGCAGATGATCCCATGGCATATGACCACAAAAAGATTGCAATCTGGAGCTAGATTATGTTTGTCAATTACAGGAGTGAAAAGTCCACTGGATATACCACTACTAGTCAGAGCGGAGGTACCATGTTTTGAGGCGGTCATGTGTCTGGGTAATCCTTTATATCTTGATATAATGTCGTCACTTTTGTTGTTTGACTGAACTTAATCATACTTTGATCAGGGTTAGTAGTGTGCAAAGACCATAACATTTTGAGGTTTTAAATTTGAAAGCAAGTTTGAAAACTTTGGACATTCAAGCTACAGATGTTGTAACTCTATTATTCTTTCTTTCAACTTGCATATGTTCCCAAGAATACTTAGCTTCAATATGGCAGAATTTGAGGTATTACCAACCGG
>JAMKCH010043230.1:0-12893 GCA_023653785.1 Ophioderma brevispina
CACAGCCAATTGAGTTCTTTATCTGATCGAGTACGCTTGTTTACTTAGCTTTAACTTCCCCCCATGTGTTGAATGGATCATACTAAACAACATTTCCATTCATATGTTAATTAGAAGTAAGCAAGAACAAATAAAGGTAAATAAGTCTAGAGCATTTTTTAAAAATCATTTTAAAAATTACTAACCTATATTTGACATTTAAATTAATAATCATATGTTATACTTACTAAAATATTTCATTTTAGCATGAGAAAAAAACTTGCATTAAACATCCAAGGCCAATGAGGGGCTTGCCGATGCCACAGCCATGCGTTGAAGTTTCATTGAAAATTTGGTACTATAGTTTACTTTTAAATCATCTTAGAGTTTGTGTTTTAGTTTTAAACCAAAGCTTAGAATGGGATTGGGAATTTCCCGGGCAGTTCACACTCATCTCTTCTTGATTAGCAACACAATGGAAAAGCAACAATGGACTGGCTAAAATCTTGGCAGATCATGGATTTCACCTACCCCATTTGTGCACTTTTAAACCCATATGATGTATCCCCAGGTATTAACAAAGATAGAGTAATTATCTATTCAGCCCTGATCACCGGGCTGGGGTTGGATTTGACCACCTTGCAAGTGATAATTAAATGATTGGAAATACGAAATCCGGTGTTTTCCACGCATGTGTAATTTTCTGTGATTTTCCAATCGTTTTATACAGTGATAGTCCCTTTGCAATGAAGTAAAACCAACAATCTTTGAAATTTCGGTGTATTCATTGACGGAGTATTCATTATCCTTTTGGGTCACTGCCACTGCCGGCTGCTAGTCCCCAAATATACAAACGTGGCGGGTGATGTGCGAGTAGCTGACCAGGCCATGGATCGACTATTGTTGTACAGGTCAAGGGTTGAAAATATTACTTTTGTTGGGGGGGTAGGACACGACCTGCTCAATTTGGGCATTGGGGAATTCCAAACGGTAATTAGTGGAACTGTCGAGTGCATTTACTATGGCAGTCTGATTAAATTCCAAAATCTCCTCTTAAACCTTAGTTCAATAATCTAATTTTGGAATAAATTATTCAATTCAAATCAGTTTTATTAGCATTATCATTCATCCAATACATTACATAATGATACAATTATTTACAGATATTATAGGAATAAATATTGACATATTAAAGGAAAAAAAATAATTATACAGAATGTTGAAATGGCATGATATCAAATGCAGGAGAGGCCATAATAAGTCTGATGGACTTTGAGCATGACCCCACCTAAAAATATACACTGTTTAAGATTAATATTTTAACTACTGGACAGGACAAGACAGGACAGAACAGGATGATACAGGACGAGGACATTGACAATTATTGTTTTAACAAGATCAGGGGCAAAAGAACATGGTGAACGTGGCGAACCAGTAAAGAAATGATGAAAGAGAATAATAAAACAGTATTGCAATTATTTAGTGGTTAACTATAGAAATTGAGGGAAAAACAAACTGATGACAGGTTTTTATTGACTGATGGTTAATTAGTTCCAATCCGATATAATCAAAAAGTCTAATTTTAAATATTTATTTAACTTCCAAAATCCTTCAGGGTTAGTGGATTAACCCCGCTGCAAAGATTTAAATATTCGTGCCAAGCTAGCCTTTAGTCAAGTCTGTGACTGTGTGTAACCGTTCAAAATGTGTAAGAGTGCCTTTGTCCCCGTGTAGTCTTTGAAAAAAAGACTAGCACTCAGGTTAGGCCGGAAGTTGTTGCCGTTTGAATTCATGTTGTTAGGTGGGCATTTCCTACTCCCCTGCTTTTGTTGACATTTTTGGAAATAGTCGCATTCCCTGTATTTGGTGTGTGGCACCAACGGGCATGTACACTGCAAAACTCAACCAACAAGTCTGGTGAGTTTGGAGTTCGATATGAGCTTGTCGCTGATTGATGTGCTTGAGTAAAAAAAAATATTGACCGACAGGAAGAGCATATTTAAAAAATCCATGTCTTGATGAAATGTCCTTGTACTGAAACATTGCACAGACTTCTTTCAAGGTTTGCATAATTATGCTGTTAGTATTATGCTGTCAGTTTACTTTAGGGCCTCCCTGCCTTGAACATTGATGAATGAACTGTACATTTGTGACATAGCTGCTTGTATTATAATGATGTTTTAACAAAGTAAGGAAAGTTCATGTTCCCACAAAATTCAGAGAGGTTTGTTGACTTCAATATAATTAAGTTACAGATGACATCAAAGATTTAACTGATTCCTAGTACCACCCACCAATGACATCATACTGTATCCTAGTTCTTGGTAATATATTTTGGAGCTTTATACCAGTGCCAGTATGATGTGGGTGAATTAATTTGAAGGGAAATTAACTGAGTCAAATGGTCGCTATAAATAATAATCAGAATTGGACCAAAATGTGTCCTCAAATCCTCTCAACTATCTGGGGATGCGCCCACACTTCCAAGAAGTTTTAGTCATTTTGGACGGTTGCTGATTGGCTAAGAAAAGCCGGAACTTATAGATGTAAACGTTATGATTGGTTAAAAAATAATTGAAGGGGAAGGATTATGAAGTTTGAGTAGTATAACAAAAAAGAGCCTGATGATTTTGTGAAGAAGAAATCAGTCCAGTGGGAGTACATCAGACCGTAAGTTTAGGTCTGATTGTAAAGTATACGACGACTATTTTTGGGCTTCAAGAATGAGATGGTGATGTAGTAAATAAAATAATTGCCAACTAAGCCAACACTTGCTTTCGTCTGAGATGTGTTATTTGTGTGAGGAAAAACAAGTTGACCGCTCGGAAACCACTACCGACGCCCAACATTGTAACGGGCTTGCCAATGGGAGCACTCACCTATGAAAGATCTTGATCAAGGGCATACTAAAAATAACTGACCAATCGGCAATCGACTTGAAACGAAATTCACCAGACTTGTTGTGGTGAGTATTCACAGTATACCTTTCGCAGGACACTCACCAAAAACCAAGCCATTGGGGACGAGGATAATTTGGACATAAGACAATATCAGTGATTGAAAACATTGAAATGTGATGAATACTTCAAAGTGAAGGATACGTTTGCAGACGTCTCATAAGTTACCTTTCCAGATGTAGAATTGACAGAAGGAAAAAACGTCCAGTGTTCCAAGAAGATACGATTTTCATTCATTAGAGTTGTAGTAAGTGTCCCCACGGACAGTACTGAATAAAATCTCCGATTCTGTCCTTATTAGCGTTGATTCTGAGTCTTATTTCATGAGCAGGGTATAGTTAGGATACCGTACTTTGTTACATACATGTAAAAATCGGATTTTTGATGTTTTTTTCGATTTGCGATATAGCAAATCGAGATGATAGTGTATTTAATGGTACTTATTAAATGATGGGCTCCGACACCCAAAACCACCGATCTACAATTTCTTTGGTAAATATAATATTTGGGGCCTAAAATTGGATTATAAAAAAGCTTCCAGTGTGTAAGTGTACTGAGGACCCATACTACAATCCGGCGGGAAAAAAAATGGTTAGAACAAATCACGTCATCTTGAAAAATGTTCCCCCACTCTCCCCTATTTCAAGGTTGAGCCACCTCATGTATCCTCAAATCCTTGTACTCTCCCAACATTGATTGACAGGGGGTGGGGAAGGGTAGGTTTGAGAAACCAAGTTCTCGCCTTTCATTTTAAAACTTGACATCAGTCAAAAACAAACTACATTGTAAAATAGACGCATATTTAACACGGAGTGATTAGTGTTCTAACAAATTTTTTCCAGGATTGTCTGAGACGAAATGCAAAAGATTTATTAATTTTGTTTTTGGGTCATATATTTTATTGGAGACAGATATGTAAACCAATTTCAGCAATACTAATAATACCTTCGGCGTTTTACTCCAAAAGATGTTACCAAATATGGATCTTTAGGATGGTCACTTGAAAAAATAAATCCGTGTGAGTTTTATACGGTTTAGGCTATTGTCACGTTAGAATCGGAAGGATTTTAAGAAAGTTTTAATTAAAGACTTCAATTTGTAATTTGTTTCATTTAGGCGTGTGAGTCTTACGATGACAATGTTCCTAGAGTCATTAACATTTTCTAATTAGGGTACGGTCACTGTGATAAGTGCCGAATGTGACATGCGTGGAATACAGCAAACCCCGAAGTTCTAAGAATGCCGCAAAACACACGACAACCTTGCGAGTTTTCATAAATTATCAGAAGAGACTTTACAGGAGCATGCACCACCGGCCATTATAAGAAAGGTGCTATCTTATTCAATGAAATTAGTATTTAGGCTTATTTAGTAATATTAATGAAATTAATTTCTATACATGAAGGAAAAAAATGACCAAAAAATAATAAATTACTGTTATCACCTTTGGAATTATTGCAAACAGACATACTGTACTAGGCTATATCCACAACACACTTATATTAATATTACTGAAAGGAATTTCTATACTTGGAAAAAAAAATTGACAAAACTAATAAAGTACTGTTATCACCCTTGGGATTCATTGCAAACAGACAAACTGTACTCATGCATATATATATCATACTCACTCACTCAATCACTCACTCACTCGTTTGCTCACTCTTTTACATACCCAAAAAATATGACAAATAAGGCATCCAGAGGTGCTCGAAACCATGAAGGTTATTCTTTGAGTCTGAGTCTTATCCGATTAGCCTACTTGCAACTCTGTTGATTTGGATCGTGGAAATGTCACTTTACAAATAAGTTTAAAACGGTAAAGTGTTGAAACAATTTTACCATAGGAAATTGATCTAAAAATTTCATGGATTTCAATAGGACAAAAACTGTCCCATATTACTGAGATAAATGATGGGACTGGGGCGATGAAAATCATCCAGTTTCTGATTCAGAATGTAAAGTTTAGGCGTTTTCACAACATTACCATTGGAAAGAGGAAAAAAGAGCAACAATGACTAAATCGTTTAAACTGATACGGTTAATAAAATGTACACAAGAACGCACGGTTCCAATCTGGTAAAAAATGCAAACAAGTTACATTATGCCTAATTGTAGTGTCACAGTTCTATAACCTGAGCAACATAAACCAGTGAACTGTGTCTGTGGCAATGATGAGCACAATGTATGCAAGGGAGGTATGTTTAAAAGTCACGGAATGCAATAGTTAAGTAACATGGCATTAGCGGTAATTCTGTAGGACTTACAAGCAATGAAAACACGTGTCGTGAGTTCGAGCCTCGCTTTTCCTTTTTTTAATGTAATTGTTAAATATAGATTTTGTAAGAGGGTAATGTCAAGGTGTAACTTTTGATTTATGTTATTAACGTTAATCACTGCGGTGCCCTTAATCGTTCTTATAGGCCCAAAATGCACTAATTGAATTATTTGTGACCTGTCCTTACCCCCCTAAGCCGAGCCAGGATATTATGTAATCAGACACGAACATCAAGACAACTTTCTTGTGTTAATTGTGCAAAATTTGGTGTTACTATTCTTTTCCGTTTTCATTTTTATGGTCCAAAAATGGACTTTATATGATTTTTTTTCGGGACTTCGCGCCAATCCGGGAAAAAATGGTTTGAACATTAATGCCACTCTCTTTGAATAGTTCCCCCACTCTACCCTATTCAATGTTGAGCCACCCCATGTACTCAACACCCTTGTCACTTCTCCCAAACATTGATGATAGGGGGTGTGGATGGGGCAAAGGGTTAGGTTTGCGAGACAAGTTCTCGCCTTCATTAAAACTTGACATCAGTCAAAAAACATACATTGTAAAATAGACGCATATTTTAACACTGAGTGATTAGCTGTCTTAACAACTTTTTTTCCAGGGATGTAGATGACCTCAGTGTTGTACATAGTAAGCGCCCACCCAAGTACCTTAAATAGCCTGGGCGCTAATAAGGGCGAATACGGTACTTAAATACTGCATCGCACAAAGATACTGTTGAAAACAAGTGGTTGACAATGAAGCATGAACTCTCCCCTAAACTCTGTAAGCCTAGAAGTACAAAGTAATCAATAAACTCCCACACGAGTCTCACAAGGAATGCCTGGTATTTGTTGACTTATATGACCAGTATTTTGTGTATCTGTGTAAGAGATTTGTTTTGTTCGTACATCATGCGCTGTGTCTTATTCGCATGTGATTTAGACTGTGTCTAAGCATGTATAAGCGTGTTTTGTAGTAAAGCACGATAATGCTGCACAACACATCGATTAATTTACTTTGTACTTCAAAGTTTAAAGGAGAACCTGTACAACGAATAATATAATAACATTATGATAAATTTAAAAAAGGAAAAAACCTAAAAAATTAAAAAAAAAAAAAACAGGAATTACTATTAACCATAACGATGAATAAAACAGTTCTAGTCGGACCATGCGCTATTTAACCTCCTATGACACAAGGCAGCATTTATAATACCTGCCACATTGTTTGATCGAGATCTCGATCACTCTTGAGCCACTGAGGGTGAAAATTCGTGGATTGTGTATAACGTGTTATGCGATACAGCCGGCACATTTGCGTCATACAAGCCATAGGAAATATACATTATGAAAGCGTCACGTGTGAAGGTGTATGACGCTAGTGTGCCGTCTGTATCGCATAACACATATACATATCCCATATACACTAGCGCGAATTTCAAATAGTGCATGGTCAGAAAAAAATGTTTTAATTCATTTTTATGGTTAATATAATTCCGTTTTGTGATGAAAACACTCGATATGTGCTCAATAATTATTTTATAGGGTATATTGTATTATGTTATTCGTTGTACAGTATAGATGACAAGATTTTTTTTAATGGTCTTTCAAATTTGCAAAAATTTACCAAATTGCTATAGGTTTGTTTCTTCTCACAGTAGCTTCTGCAGTAAACTGTTCGTGTGAAAATTTGCTTTTGAGAATAAAGCATTATATTCTATTGTGTGTAGGCGTAACAGTTACTAAATATATGGCAAAAGTGTAGTTTAGGACCCTACATGGTTACTGGTTAAATACTACTTAAATCACCCCAAAATCGATCCACTCACCTTCAGGAAACCCTCTTCTATCCAATGGCTGCTTTAAAACAATTTTTGTTTTAAAAATGTTTTCTTAAATTTGAAAATAACAATGTGCAAAATGTCAAAAAAAAAAAATCCAATTGTGCGAGCTTACCGATAAGCCTATAAACACTCCCGGTGAGGATTGCACCGGTAGCGTGCGTGTGCGTATTCTATGCCAAAACACGATGTTTACCCAATCGGAATGACCCCTTGGTATATCAATCTAAACTTTTGGACCATATCAGTGACTGTTTTACCAGAGTAGTGTCGTCCCATTTTGATGGCGTCTTCACTCTCAAACGAGTGCATTTTTACTCGGAAATTCTCTCCTTTTTATACCAAATCACTTCTTTTTTCAGTATTACCCTGTTTTATGAGTAACGGCACATATTAATTTTATCGATGTAGGTAAGTTTTATGATTTGTTTACCATTTTTGTGTCTTTTCAATGGCAGACATGTTGCCGATTCGGGCGGCGGATTCAAAAGTTGTTTAACCTTGTCTGTTGTACCACCATTAATTTTCCCTCATTTTTTCAAGCCCTGCCCTCTGTCCCAAAAAATTAACTTGTTGAAAGAATGTTCACGGGAGCTATCTTATCTTGTTATGGTTACTTTTAGAATGATGTATTAGAAAGATTTCATCCCCTAGATAGGGTTTAGGGTCCTAAAACTACACTTTTACCAAATATATACCAAAATGTTACCGAGCAAAAAAGCGAGTGAGTTTCGTTATCACTACAAGACATTTTCTTATCAATTTGAATCGGCCGCATTAATAGGGTTAACAGGCTTGACTAATAATAGTTAACACAAACAAAGAAAGACATTAAAATTAACACGCGAAAAAACTTAACGTTTACAATGCATGATAGTACTGACCCAATGCATTAGTATTGCAACTCTCTATACAATTATGCTCCACCCACACACTTAGTACATACATCTTAAACTTTACCTCAGACCGAGAAAAAAAAGAAAGTTTGTCTTGGCTTCCACTGTAGCACGAAAACAAAACTTTACCGGGACACTCAA
The DNA here is from genome assembly GCA_023653785.1 of Ophioderma brevispina. Taxonomy (NCBI): domain Eukaryota; kingdom Metazoa; phylum Echinodermata; class Ophiuroidea; order Amphilepidida; family Ophiodermatidae; genus Ophioderma; species Ophioderma brevispina. The sequence goes on from JAMKCH010043230.1 coordinate 8,092, forward strand.
CAATATTTATACGGAGCTAGGTTTGTCGCCGGGCCACCATTGCCTCCATTGAATACACACGCCAAAAAAGTTCAAAACACCAAACCAAAGCGAGGCACCGGACGTGAGCTACTTGCGACGTACACCCTTGCTAATGCGTGTAGTGTTTTGATCTATCCCAAACAATTACTGCACGGGGTAGTGTATGTACAATCGGGAAAACCTTAGGACACAGCAGTGCGCTGTGACAACAGGTTTCCGATAGCCCAGTGAATTGAATGAAGAAAGAATACGGAATATCGGAACAAGTAGAACGTTAAATGGAATGATGTCATGGATGAGAAATATTTTGATAAAGAAGGTGGTTGGCCGGCTATTAGCAGCATCAAGAGCACTGAAGATTGTCAGAACTAAAGCACTGTCATTTTCGCTAATATGACTTGTACTAAGTGTCTACGGAACTTATAGAGCAAAATGAGGAATGAAATTAATTTGGACAATGTGGCCCAAGGCCAAGCGTTTCTGTGCTTTGGAATAGCAATATACAAGTGACAACCAAGTTAATTATATAAAGCAGTGGCGTGCTTTTCAATATATCTAATGATGTGGTCAAGAAGTTTGTTTGTGTAAGCAGGTGTTTGCATGAAATGCGGATATGTCGTCCAAGTGACCTTTTATTAAAATAGTGTGATGTGTGATGGTTCTTACATGCACATTAGTGTATGTTTTCTTCTGATTTCATTTGTCGATTAGTTAGTCAAACCCACGGGCATGTTGGATACTACTTAGTGAGCTAGGAATGACAAAAACACTTGTAGCATTAAGGGTGTTCTTGTTCTGGAGGTGGGAGTTTGGACAGTCGCTCTGTGACCAACTGTTTGATAAGGTAAGTACACTATTAAAAATGCAAAGTGTATTTGCAAACACTATTCATGTCATTGTTTAGAGCAGGTTTTGGCATTCTCGAATCAGAATACATTTCCTATATATTTTTATTATTTATTTTATTGAAAGGGACATAATTGGCTGAAAAAAAAATGGACATAATGAAAAGGACCCACGTACTGAAATCACTTCAACGAGTTTCGAAAACACTTTGGATGTGTACATTCTGTAAAACATTAAAAACAGGAAAAGTTCCAGGGGGGAGGTGGCAGGTTTGTGGCAATGTCTGGAACAGAAAAAGGCCAAAGTGTTAACATCACTGACAGATCAGAATTTACAGTTGTTCTGGCATGTTTTGCGACACAATTCAAAAGCATTCAGACCGGGATTCAGGCTTGTACTTTAGACTTGTAGTAAGTATTGATCTGGCAAGTGAAAGATGGATTAGCCGGGAGTAGCACAAGTTTGCTAAATGCTGGCAGTAATGGGGCTCCTTGTTCCAGAAATTGCCACAAACTGCCACCTCCCCCCCCCCCCCCACCCCCCCCCCCCCCCCCCACCCCCGGAATGAATTTAAACCTCCAAATTGTTTTCAAACTCATGGAAGTGATTTCAGTAAGGGTCCTTTAAATGATGTCAATTTTGTGTCTCGCCTGAACTTTGTTACCGCACGGAATTAGTAATCACTTTTCTGTCTGTCTGTCGTCTGTCTGTATGTCCGCGTCTGTGTTCACGGCTTGTGTACGATTTATATGGGAGTTCCGTAAGGGCTACGAGCTATAAACTTGGTGGAAAGAAGCGGGTCGACCTGAGAGTTCTAAACCTGATTAGAATTTGGGGCGTAAAATATGGTAATGGTATATAAATTTGCATAATAACACAAATTTTCCGCAAGGCTTGTGTACAAGTTTTCTGTGGAGTTCCGTATGGTGTATGATGATTGTAACTTGTGGAAGGAGGCGGGCTGAGGAGTTCTCGACCTGATTTGGAGTGGGCGTTATTTCGGGCAAACTAAATATGCAAATGAGCTAATTAAATTGCAAAAATCAGCGTAATTGCTTAATTTGAAACAACGGTACATCGGATATGCAAAATTCCTTCGCGCATGAAGCCTATAATGATGCGCATCTTCTTGCAATTGAAGTGTGAGTTATGTGTGGCTTAGGTATGCAAAGAGTAATTAAAATATGCAAATTACGTATCTTCTGAAACGAGTTACATTGGATGGCACAACTTCCTTCGCAAACATGAAAGGAATATATGGCCATGCATCTTTTGTGAATCATTAATTGGGTCGAAGTGCATGTGGGCCCCAGATTAAAGGGGCATTTTTGATACAATGATCTAATTAAATATGCGTAATGTGCTGTATCACTGAAATGGTACATTGGATATGCATAATTCCTTGCTACATGAGATTACTATGGGTGACATCTTTTGTGGAATCATAATTGTGGTCAAAGTGCCTTGTGGGCCATTAAAGGGGATTGTTGATGCAATTGATTCTAATTAAAAATATGAATAATTGCTGTATTGCTGAAATGGGAATTGGATATGCAAATTCTTCGCGACATGAGGGACTACTATGCCATATCCCTTAACACTGCAGGCGCTTGGGATATGTGAGGATTTACCCCAGATCACATATACAACAACTTTCATCATACTTGCATTCCATAGACCAAAAAACTACCACAAATTTGATTGTGGTATATGATTAGTAGTTAGTTTTAAATCTAAAACTATACCAACTTGGAGTAACTCATAATATACCACAATATACCACAGTAATAAACAACAACAAGATGCCACCATAGGCCACAATGTAAAGGGCTGCCAAGAGAAATGGCGGGCCCAGGGGACTTGGTGTTAGGCTGAAATGGCGCGGGTTCGGGTGCGGGATGTACATGAATGTTACCACCCTTTATATGTCAATGATAAGATCACATACCACAAACTACCACCAAAATTTGTAGGTCTGTAACTATCATATACCACAATATACCACTATCCCATTGTGTGGTATGTTGTGGTCTAGAGCCTTTGTTAGGGTTACATATCTTTTGAGTGAATTGTAATTGTGGTCGAAATGCATGTGGAGCCATTAAAGGGGCATTCTTGTATTTCAAATTGCAACTAATGCCAAAGGCTTGGTCCATTTCAACAAATGCTCAGGTTGTCAATGTTCGTGTGAAATACTACACCTGCAAAAGAATTTGATTCAGGAGTTGTTAACAATACAATAAATTAGGTCAGCCATGTGTTAATTTGGAAAAGTATATGGCTTTGTTGTGATTTGGTGGTGTACAAAAACAAGAAACAAAATTATCAAAGCAAAAAATGGGGTGTGGGGGGTGGGGGAGCATACCACAACAAAAAAGGATTAACATCAATAGATATAGCTTAGATCAGTGCCAATGTTTCATTGAAAGCGGTTTTTCTAGTTGTGGTTGTGGTGGTTCAGTCTTTTGGGTTGCCAGCCTGTTTACATTCTTCGAACAAATGTGAAAAAACGTAAAAATTGGGCATTTCACCCGCTTTCGGACCTCGTATGGGGAATCAATTTTTTTAAAATGTGGTCACATGATTTTTTGAAAAGGTTGCAAATTGAATAAATTTTCAATTTTTAATAAATTCAGTGAATTTTAAGGGCTTTTTGCATGACTTTTCATGATTAAGATCTCCACATGGAAATGTTGTGACCCTTGGGGTGGGGTGGTGTCAAATGACAAGGCAGGAAATATAAAGAATATATAAATGCAAATCCGGGGGTGCTACTTCTAAACATCTCTTGGTTTATTATGATTATGTTGGGGGACATTTCAAGATTAATATCTCCAAAATGGGACGATGTTGTGACCTCTTTGTGGGGTATCAATGAAAGATCGTGAGAAGTATAGAATTACTATAAAATGCAACCCGGGTTTGCTACTCTAAAAGTCTCTACTTGTGCTCATTGTGGGGGAACTTTTCAAGATGTATATCTCCACAATGGAAAAATGGTTGTGAACCATAGGGTGGTGTCAAATTAAAGAGTGAGAGGTATAGAAACTATAAAAATGAAACCAAGGTTTGCTACTTCCTAAAACCATCTTAGTTATGCTCTTGTTGAGGACTTCTCATATAATATCTCCACAATGGAAAATGTTGTGAACCCCTGGGGTGGTGTCCAAAGGAAAAGAGCAGGAATAAGAATACATAAATGCAAACCCAGGGGTTTGCTACTATAAACATCTCTCACTTATGTCGTGGGGGTGGGGGGGGGGTGAATTCAAATTTCAAGATTAATATATCTCCACAATGGAAAAATGCTTTGGTGACCCCTATGGGTGGTGGTCAATGAAAAGAGTGGGAAGTAAAACTAGCTGAGAAATTGGAGGGTTATCACTTGAAAAACTTTTTGGGACACCTGGACTCGCACAGTTGCAATTGGTGTGATGCTTTATTTTACAGTTATGCGCGAAAGCAGGCGAGATGTGGTTCGAGAACCGCCTGTTTTTTTCATGCCCTTATGTCCCTTAAGTCTTATTTATCCTGGGATAAATTCATTCAGTGGTCAGACACTGCTTTCCAATGATGCCCAGAGTTCGAGGATAACTTTGCAGTCAGGGTGTTTCCATATTACTCTTACAAAAACAGGCTGGTTAAAAGTACATGGACATAAAGGCTGAATGTCCCTCCTAAAGGACAGGATATTCGCATGGTTTGTTTGCTTTGAGTCCAAAAGAACCACAGGGAGAGTGAATTCCATATTAATCAGAGGTCTATACCAAATCCAATCCAGGAATTTAGTTACCTGAATTACAAGCCCAGCAAGTGCTCTGCGGGGACTCGAACCGACGAACATCCATGCACCAAAAGGAAGGACACAATTGGAAGCAAATAATTCATGCTTTAACTGCTTATAGGTGATCTTACCAAATCGGATCAACGTTTGA
>JAMKCH010043231.1:0-25980 GCA_023653785.1 Ophioderma brevispina
AATGGTTACCTAAATGCTTGATATAGCCAAGGAATTGAATGATATTTGGATGAGGATCATCCTGAACTTCTCGAGGATGTCAATTTCCCTTGGGTTGAGATCGGTGACTGTCTTTACTGCTACATCTGTATGACCACGATATGACCGATGGAGAACTGCACAATGAACAGTGCCGAAGGTTCCCCTATCCAACTCTTTGCCAAAAGAAATATCAGAATATGTCAATTCTGCAAAGGTGGAAAATGAAAATTATAAAGTTAATTCACTCCTTTAAAGGTCCCAGGAAATGAGATAATAAACCTAGTCCAATTCTTATGGGACATTCCATTCCTATAAACATGGCCAGAAAAAAAGAATACACTACCAGTGACATCATTAGTGAAACTATTGATTTTCAGTCAGTGTCATGAATAGATTCACACCAGTCACCTGGAATTTTCTATTACTCTCTGAAAAGTCAACAAATGATGTCATCACCAACCCAAATATTGAATGCTTTCTGGTCCCTCCTTGTAGACTTGACACAAACCACATCAATTCTATTTGGATTTCCTGGGACGTCCTTTAAAACCTTCAACTTCAGTAAATGCTGAAAAACGAGCAGGTGCATTGTATAACCCGATCAGAAAAGCAACTTGAGCTCTGATGACTTGACCTTTAAATGTGGCTTATAGTATTTTGCCAAAGAAAATGAAAGAGGTGGGAAGAGGGGTAATTTTAGATTTAAAAATTCTGTAAACATTGGGAAGATGCAAACTAATATCATGTTTACTCAAAACCTTAGTGATTAGTGAAAGTATTTCAGAAGAATCATGCAGTTTATTTCAATTGTCCAAACAAAATCTTATTTTGTAAAATATCACCCATTATATAGGACTTAATATTTAGCAAAACAAATAAGTAGTCTATATTTCTGCACCTTTTTGGTAGGTTTCCACTCAATGCTCAATGATTTGATGTTTTTACTTCTGCAATGCTTCTTTTTCCTCAATGCTTCTTTTTCCTCAAAACCTTTCATTTGGATGACTATTTGCTTGAGGATACAGCTGATGTAGTTTTTGACTGCTTATGAAATCTGTTTTGCAAAATATCAGGTCCCATATAGGAGGTGATATTTTGTGTAACACATATTTTTTGGCTTCTCTTTCTTTAAAACCTTTCATTTGGATGACTGTTTTTGCATGAGGGTACAGCTGATATATTTTTTTTATTTTATTAGTACTGTAGTATTGATGTCTCTTCTAGTACTATAGTGTTAGTTCCAGTGTTCAACTATATGAAACACTTATGGTTGAGTTTGAAAACTGAGTATTTTACTAACTTTGTTTGGAATAGGAGATATTGTAAAACAAGAGAACACTTACAGGTGCAATGAGAGATTTCGAGACATTGCTGATTTCATATAGATTTGACACTTAATTGATTCCTTACTTTGTATCTAACTACAGAAATGTCTTAAAAGTAAAAACAAAAGGAGATTTTGATTTCCGTACAATATTCAATATAAAACATAGGCTGAATTTTGTATTTGCTGCAATTCGAAATGAGAAATTTCACAATTTTTTGTATCAAAGAAAGAATTCTCAGCTTTTATAATCCTTTCAGATGTGGATATTATTGATGATAGAGTTACATTAGTGCTAAAATCAAGGCTTTCAATTTTTTTTTGGACACTTGATATATGAACTCTATGATTAGTACCTTTAAAATGTATAGGAATATTTCCAAAGTAACCAATTTAAAACTAATGGAACAATATTTGTTCTAAAAGTGACCACTCTATGTTTAGAAAGTGTTACAGATATGTGTTCAATTTGGCAACCTTTTTGCAGTGAGGGATTTAGTGATGTGAACTCTGAACTCTCATAATAGCAGAGTACACTGGCATATTCCACAGGGGTGTAGCTAAATATTGTAATTTTGGGAGGCAAGAGGGGCCGAAGGGGGGGGGATTGAAACACACAGGGCATAGGAATAATTTTTGCTGTCTGGGAGCATGAAGTTATTCAGGAATACTTTCTGCGAGAAATTAACTGTTCGAGTGGCTTGCCGCGATCGCGAGCGGTTTGCCGCGAAGCCCTAGTGGGTGGGGTCCAGGGGCCCGCCTTAGGGCCCCTGGTGGGGTGCAGGGGGCGGAGCCCCCGGAAGCTCTTGGATTTTAGCTATATTTGTGGGCAAAAATCAGTGTCCTCACACCCCATTTCTTTCAATTTTATTCAGAATACCCTACCCCCTTCAAGTTAACAAAATGTATTTAACAGAATGCTGGCTGGTTTCACACACAGAGAATACACAGTCACACTGCATTGTACATGTTGCAGATCGCATTTACCTTAGATCGCCTCATAAAATCGGGGTCCTGTAGGCTGCTGATCGAAAATCGACATTTTGTTTACAAAAATATAAAACATGGAAGCATAATTATATCTTATTTTTGGCAAAATATTAGTAATAAAACACGTACCTTAGCTGCTCATTTTTCCAGTGGCGTAGCTAGCATTTTCATATTGGGGGGGCCAGTGTCGCATCTAAACCGACAGAAAATGGGTAGGGTCCAGGGGCCCGCCTTAGGGCCCCTGTTGGGGTCCAGGGGCAAAGTAAAATTTACTTGTCGCACGCTGTCCATTGAACTTTAAACCTATACTTTGCCGACAATCCGGCCTGCAAGTGCCATGACCTTAATTTTTCAAGTGAACCGACAGGGGGTGGGGGATGGGGGGTCTCGTCTATGAAAGCTTTAAGATAGAGTCTGTCAGTGCGGAACAGAGACTAGGTTTGATCAGGTTTAAACACAATCAGCATGTTGGTTTTGCAAGTCTAGTAATAGCTCGACCAAAAATGCACCATTTTTTGTTTGATAACATTTTAGCAAATAAAATACAAATTGTAATTCATAAATTAAATTATTTAAGGGTTATATGGAAAAATATTAACTTGACTTTACCTTTTTTACGCTAAAATTGATAATATCCACCGCGTTATTATTTATGACATGAACATCAACTGTTCCGCTAGAAATTGCTCCACACGGGAGCAGAGGAGGCCAGACACAACAATAATAAACTAACTGGTATTGATATTGTTACACTAAGTAACCATGGTAACATTTAAACACGTATTATTTTTGATGTGATTTTGTAGAAATCAGAAATATTAATTTTTTTCCTAAAATTTTTCAATTTTTTTTTCTTCCTTTTTTTTTTTATTTATTTTTTTAATTTTTTTTTACTGCGTCATTTTTTTCTGCCGGCCGTGATTTTTTTCTGGGAGCGGCGCTCCCGTGCTCCCATGGATTTCGAAGCCCTGCCCTGGAAACACATATGAAATGGATATGGGTATAAGGCTGGCACTTCCAAACCCATGGGCATTCGGTGACAGAGGACTAAAAAAAAGAGAGGTCTTTGGGTGAGAGACAGCCAAAATTCCCCCCAAATAAGGTTTTTTGGGTGACAAATTTTGCACAAAATTTACCCAAAATAGGGGTCTTTGGGTGAAAATTTTCAAAATTTTCCCCAAAGTAGGAGTCTTTGGGTGACAATGGTAAAATTTTCAAAAAAAATAGGGTTTTTGGGTGACATTTTCAAAATATATGGGGTGTTGGGTGATAGCGATGCTGGAAATGGGGGGGGGTCTTAACAGCCCTACATATGCATCACCTCCAAGATGGGAGAGCCCCCCCCCCAAGAGAGGGGTCATGCAGGGTGAAAATTTGTTCACACACATGTATACAGTAACATTTATTCACTGTAATCATGTGCACTTGGATTCTGTGATTTCTTTTTCCAGTTTGTTTTTTTATTTTGTGAAATTCCCCCTTCCCCCTGCTATGCCCAATACTCAACAGGATTCTTCAAATTCGCAATACAGTGTGCCACCAGTGGTAATTATTCTTGCCAGTCCAATTTTTTACAGCAAGGGTCGACATTGCCATCCACCTTCTATTGGATTAACATGCAAGTAGTGTGATTATTATGTTGAAAACAGCTCAAAGAAATAATTTATGTGATTGAAAGAAAGCAATGGGTTTATTTATTGTAAATAGCCATTTTAGTGTGCATTGATACACAACTAAGCATTTAAAGGTGCTTGTACCGATTTTTGTCCAACATGTTCTCAATTTCATATGAGAGCCTGATACTTGTATACACTGACCACCAAGTATCATGGGAAACAAACTTCAGTTTTGATGCTAGACGCGATAATACATAGTGCAACGCCCTATTCACTATTATGCTATATTGATGGTTAAAGGGATTAGCAGCGATATTGCGAGAGAATCGAAAAATGTGGAAATACATTTGTTTTAACTTATAAATCAGGGATAAGTGTGTACAATTCCAAATAACTGCTTTATTTAAGAAACAAACCACCAAATAGTGAAAAAAATGAAGTATTTGAGGAAATTTTTCATACCGTCTCCCGTAAAAAGACATATAGCGATGTTGTCTCAAAATCTACACTAAACAGGTGATTGTGGTTTACACCAGTACAGAATAAACAAAGATCAGTCATGTTTGTGTTTGAGGTCAAACTGTATTGATCATGGTGCACAATATTACGCTTAAAATCTGGGATATTCACCGAGAAAGGCTTTTTTGATTTCAAGCCGGAATTTTGATACGCACGTATAGAAATTAAAGAATCGGATAAAAAGTACTGCCTTGTCTTTAATACACAGATATTTCATGCCAACCACTTGCATGAATGTTTGCATATCCATGTCAGTAACAAAAATACAAAAACATGAATTTTGATGATTTTTTCGATGTTTCGGATTAGCAAATCGCTGCTAATCCTTTAACCATTAAAAGATTGCCTCTCTGAGGTCCGGGGGCCACTTGTATTCAAAGGTGGATACGATGCGTGAACAAGAAAATGCGTAAAAAGGGTATCTTTTTTCCAACAGGCGATGTACGCGCGTACATTGATTAGCATGTCAAAAACAGCAAACTGTGGAAAAAAGGTATGTTTTTTCTAAACCCTGAAATTGTGATGTACGTGTAATACTCAAATTAAGCAGAGATCAAAAATATTGTAAAGCAAGCAAGATAATAAAGGTATATTAATGACACAATATATTGCTTACTTGTTTCGGGTAGCAAAACTTATAAAAATACTTCTTTAGTGTAGCAAAATAAGACAACTTATACTTGTTTAAAAAAAAAAAAAAAAAAAAATCAGTAACAAAAATACAAAAACATGAATTTTGATGATTTTTTCGATGTTTCGGATTAGCAAATCGCTGCTAATCCTTTAACCATTAAAAGGGCAGTTTTTTGTCAGTATCTTGGGAAAGAAATGGATTTGAAGCCGAAATTCCAGGAAGACAATGATACGGCCTTTCATGGCTATCAAAATTGATGACAACTTCAGGTAAACCATGGGGGTCCCAAGACAATCGGAACAAGCCCCTTAATATGTGACAACTAAATGATTAGTAACATGTCCTGTGTAATATTTGATTACGCAAGGCTATGGATGTCGACTTTCCCATGATGCAATAGGAAAGGATTGCCCTCTCTGAGGTCGGGGCCACTGGTATTCAAGGGGATATGACTGCGGGAACAAAGAAATGCAGTAAAAAGGGTATTCTTTTTTCCAAACAGGCGATGTACGCGCGTACATTGATAGCATGTCAAAAACAGGCACAACTTGTGGAAAAAGGTATGCTTTTTCTAACCCTGAAAATGTGAGGGAAGTTGTAATGTTTACTCAAATTAAGCAGGAGATCAAAAATATGTTAAACAAGCAAGATAATAAAGGTTATATTAATGACACAATATATTGCGTCTTGTTCGGGTAGCAAAACTTATAAAAATAATTTTTAGCTGTAGCAAAATAAGACAACTTATACTTGTTTAGGGTATATTTTAGTCGGTGGGAATACATGTTTAGGGTTGCATTTGGGAAGTCCATGTTCACGCAATCAGATCCACCTATAGAATACAAGTGGCCCCAGGCTCCTCTGAGGCCAATATTGCCGAACAAGTCTCGCAATTTGCGAGAACTGCATACGCACTGACGTATTCTGATGAATGAAAAGCCCGTCTAGTCGCAATTCCAGGCCATCAGTGGGTTAAAAAGTCATCGGGGGTACTGGACCTCAATGTCCCTGGTTGGTCTCCATTTCGAATAATCAAATAACGAGCGCAGACAAAAACTGAGCCATCGCTCTTTCAAAGTCATCATCCATGGTCTGTATTAAGCATGCATAATAGAATCAGAATTGAAGATGTAACTAATGTAGCAGAAGAGCCTTGGAAGTAAGAGCCCGGACAGATTAGGATGGTGTGTGAATGAATAGCTTAATTTTTTCCCTTATTGTTGGAAAGTGTAGCAAAATCATTGTTCGTTCTGGTATGACTTATGCTGAAAATACAAAAAGCAGCAAAAATTTGGTTGAAGTGCAGGCCTACAGGGTATAAAAAAAACAAGGACGAACTCGTATTTACGCGATGGGTTAAAAATATGGTCCCCGCTCTGAACGTCACGATTCACTCAAAAATGCAATGTATAAAGTATACAATAGGAACCCACCAGTCCCCTCCTCGACAGCCCGCCCATCCCCCGTCAATGAAAAACAACCAACATATTAAACAGCCCAGACACCCACCCCAAACCTCATGAAGACAAAAAACCCATCACAATTCGCACGGAGACCACCACAAAACCAACACTCTCCCGCGACACCCCACCCTCTCCCCAAAACTCTGCAACACCCCATCCACCTCCCCGACACAACCCACACCCACAATCTACCCCTCCCCCCACCCCCCACCTCACCCGAGGACACCCACCCCACCCTCTCCCCGAGAAGAGGAGACACCCCCCCCCTCCCCGGAAGCCATTCCCAACCCTCCCCTTGAATGACCGTTTCAGCGATACAGCAATATGCATATACGATTGCATCAAAAAATGTCCTTTAATTGGCCCAACAGGCACTTTGACTCAATGATGATTCACACAAAAAGATGTATGGCAATAGTAGTCTTCCATATGTAGCACAGGAATTTGGCCTATCCATGACACCCATGTCAGCCGTACTACAACCAAATGATGTCATATATTTAATTGGATCATTCCATCAAAATGCAGTTTTTGGCCCACAAGCACTCGGGACCCAATTGCAATTGATATACGACAGAGTAGTTCCTTCATGTGGTGATGGAATTTATGTTTATCTGATGGAGTTCAGTGAGACAGTATTTGAATATTGTTTAGATCAATTGCAGCAAGAAATGCCCATTCTTAATTGGCCAAAAAGCACTTGGACCCAATTACGATTCACACAACAGATGCATGGCACAGAAGTGGTCTTTCACATAGGAATTTTGTATCCCAATGGTAACCCATAGCGATACAGCAATTATGCATATGCAATAGCTATTTGCAGACCTGAGCCGCTATATCACACCTTTTGATGGAAAAGAAGATAGATGAGCAACCATATTAGGCTCTCATGCGGTGAAGGAATTGTGTATCTGATTTAAGGTGTTTCAAAAAAAATATAGCGATTATGCTGATTTTAGCATATTAATTAGCTTCATTTGCCACAGTAATTTGCCCCCGAAAATGCCCACAATCTACTCAGGTCGAGAACTCTTAAACCGACTCTTCCTTCCACCAAGTGACTCATTATAACCAATACAGAACTCCAGATAATGTATACAAGCCTTTGCGTGAAAAATATTCTATTTTTAATCCTCTGCCAATATGAATAGTTTGAGGCATTTTTTTTACGAAAGTGGGAGAAAACTTTATTTGTTTTTACCATTGCACAACCAGAATTGGACATTTTGGGTATTTTTTTAAAGCATTTTTCAATAACACGACATTGAATTGGCGAGTCATTATGTTAAAACAATGATGTTTTCTCTCCATCCTTTTCTGTCATTTTTTCCAGTTGGTATATAATTTACGAGGGAATTATAAGGACTTGTCTTCATTTAAGCGTGTTCATGCAAATTTTAAATACTTCCACTCTTTTTCGGGTGGATTACTGATAGTGGCATAACCAGAGGGGGGCGGGGGGGCGGATGGGGGGGGGGGCGCTGGAATAGCCAACATTAACCATTCACAGGCAGGCGGTGGCGGCCAAGCCATCATAGACGTGAAAAATGCAACGAACGGATCATTTGGAAGGGCCCTGACAGTGGAAGTCACTGTGCGCGTTTTTAAATAGATCAGTGAGTGGCGAGGGGGAATTCCCGTACGGAGCCACGACCGATCTAAATTACCTTGCTTTTAGTCGGTGGTGCAATTGTGCTGCAAACTATCATCAAATGTTTTAAAGGAATGGACATGATGGGATTGCTAAATGCAGGGTCAACGAATCATTCCATGGTGGTGCATAGGCTAAAACTGGTACCGGGCCGGGTACATTGTCCGCAGCTAGCTATAAATAGGGTGACCTGCCATTGAAACATGAGGTCAAACCAGCCTCGTCCAAAATGGATCCCTGTTTGTAACGTATTCATACAAAAAAACAAATACTTACACTGGAGTTGATCCTTCAACTCAACGGGATTTTGGTGGAAAAATCTGTATTATTAAACATATTTTAGACTTTGGAAATTTGTCAAGTTTTGATTACGTGCTAACCTATGGGAACGGCAAAAACGACGCTATCTTGGCCGGCCCCCCCCTGCTTCACGGTAGAGTTTACTTGCAAGTTACCAATGCAACTGTTAAAAATCTCAAAATATTTGGAAAATTAGGGGCACTCTTCAAAAAATTGCTCTTATTAGCCTTTAAATAAACTACCTTTGAAAGTTATGCTCATGTTCTGTTATGGTTCGATCGGTTTAAACTGGGTTCACCGAGTTTATTAACTAGGGTTCAACTGGAACATGGGGACTTTTGTTTTGGCATTTTTAAAAAAAATTTCACTTTTTTTTATCGTTTTCATTTTTTTACCATATAGCCCCTGTTCGAGCAAGTGGCATGTCAAAGACACGATTGATAGAGGGGTCTACATGAGGTTAAAGGTCTGACTTCCTGAGGAGGGTCGCACTCATTTTTTCAAACAAATCGTGTTTTTTACAATGTAAACAGAGGCCGTGTCCATATACTAATCAATGTGTGAAAGAAACTAAGCTCAAATCGAAAAGTCCTTCATAGAAATCACAAACTTTGTTTTATAAAAATTCCGGATCCAGAAATTTTGTTATTTACACGGTATTCCTATGGCCACGTTATACTGTTGCATAAATGTTTACTGCATGAAAACGAAAAAATCCAATTCATCTCGAACTTTGGAATTAAAGTATAGGTGACTATCTTAGTTCTTGATGATTATTTTTAATTTACTACAAAAAAAATTATATTCGAAATCTCGGAGTAAACGTATATAAGAGGGATGGCGCGTGTGACATCCCCCAACCACAATACCATCCCACCTCCCCACCCCACCGACCCCCCCCCCCCCCATACCCCATACTTCTACCACACAACCCCAACACACCCTAACCGCCCAGTCCCTAATTGCTACACTTATTTCACCCCATTATCCCCCTCAACCCCTCCCGACCCGCATCTTCTACCCACTCCCCCATACGAACTTACCACCAGCTCCCAGCCCCCCCACCGCCCACACCCTCCTTACCCCCACACCCTTTACCTCCCGTAAACTATCCCTCTTCTCCGAATCCCAACAATCCACACTCGTTACTACCTCCCCCCTCCAAACGTCCCCTCCCCCCATTAACCCCCACCTCCTACCAGTTACCCCATCCTCCTCCCAAAACCCACCTCTCCCTCCCCACTCCCTTCCCCATACCATCCGCCCTTTCTCTCTTTTTTCCGATTTCCCGATTTACATATAAAAGTTCATCTGATAGAAGGCCTTCACCCCAATTAGACCCCATCTGTAAAGTTTCGAGCGACATTCCATCTTTTTTCAGGCAGGGCTTAAAAAAACATTTGATAAGCCCCATTAGAGTACTGTTTGTCGACAAAATGGGGGCACATTTTGTGCATAAACTCAAAGCCAAACGTCCTTTAACCCTAAGATTTCACAGCAGTAAATGAGAAAAGCTTTCTTCTACCTCACTCAAAATTCTGACCACCTTCCGGTAAAATTCTGGGGTTCTCTGGGGACAAGCTAAGTTTAGTGATCGGGCCAGATAACAAACTAAACTCTGGATGCATGGCTGTCACAGTGTCACAAGTCACTGGATAAGAAGCCATGTGTCAAAATGGCCACATGATAAGAACAAGCTGTGTTGGAAGTAACAAGATAGAAACCAGATAGTTTGTCGCAGTGTCACAGGTGTCGAATTTTGCTCATGCAGACCCCTAAGTTGATAAGCCTTAATTATAGCCTAGGCCTGTACGCCTCTGGCCTTGATACTATTATAATGCATGACGGAATCATGAGCTACTTTTTGAGCAAAGTTTTGTTAGTTTTTGTCTACTGCGTATAACAACCTTATAAAAAACACACAGTTAGTATGTGGCCACCATCCACACACAGATTTTAATTCTGATATCAGTGGTGGTGGTTTTTGTTTGTTAGCAAGAAAGATGATGATCAAGGTACAAGCTCCGCCCATCCATACTGGGGGAATGATGGATAGTGCGTGGAGCAATTACGCGGTGTAGGCGAATATATGACACACGGCAAGCGGCAAGTTTATACTGCGTCGTGATTTCGCGTTGGAATGGCAAAGGCAATTTACGCAGCGTGGACGATCACAGCGCCGAGTGACTTTGTTCCTTGATGAAACATTTGGTTTCAAGAGGGGTGCGATATTTAAATGAATAAAAAAAGAATGATGTAAAGAACAGTTTGACAAATAATTTATGTCGATATTAAAAGCAAAAAACAAATTTACACAATTCTAATAAGAATGAGAATAAAAGATGAATTTTTTGTTTTGGCCATCTTAGAAAGGGATCACTCAAAAATTGGTGCTAATCCATTAGGAACACCATCTAAGATGGCCAAAAACAAAGAATCTCATCTGTATTATCTAATAACACAGTGGCGATAACCAGACGTTATATGGGGGGGGGGGGTGAAGGGGTTGCCGAGGTATTTTCGAAGGGGGCGAATTTGGGGGTCCCTCTCCTTCCTCTGTAGGCTACAATCGCCAGTTCATTGCTGAGGATGGTGCCAGGGGGTTGAGAGCAGTAGGTACTGCTGGGGGGAGGGGGGCGGGGGGGCAGTCGCACCCAAATGGCACTCATTCAAAATCAATTTTATTTCTTATGAATCCTTTCTACATCTACATCAAGTCATCAATACATCAATGCCCAAAATAAACTTTCTTCAAGATATTGTGCTGTGCAGGATGTGATATTTTAATATTTTGATCATAAAATTATTGAAACATTCAATTCATAAAATTCCGCGCTTTGATGAATTTTGAAAGGGGGAGTGGCATCCGATTTAAGGATTATGAAGTTTTTATTCGATAGATTGGCCCCCAAACCCAAAACCACACCATCTGTAAAGTTCGCGCCGTTATATTTCCCGTTTTTTGATGTGTGAGCTGAAAACGTGATTTGTAAAGGCCCATAGAGTTAACTGTTTGTAAAATTAATATTGGTCGACCAAAATTGCGTCATTCGCTCATAAACTTTCAAACCAAACATCCTTTGGCTCTGGAGATTTCACATGGGAAATGAGAAAAAAATAGAGCTGTCTTTGATACCAAAATGTGTTGACCACTTCCGGGTTAAAATCTGAGCTTCTGGACGAGGCTATTAGCGATCGGGCCATGGACCTTTTTAAAATAAGTTTTTGATGAACGAAAGCTGCTCAGTCAAAACGTACGCACATGGACGTTGGCCAGTGATTCAGTATTAAAAACATCAGTATAAACATATTGTTATTTAGGGATGCTTCGTGGCAAAGGACAACACAAACCAACCTTCCAACTCAAGTTGTGTCAGAAGAATTCTGGAAAATAACCGCTTCAATTGTGAAACAAAGAGACCCGGGAGGTTGACCAGCTTCTTGAAAAATAGCTGAAGGTGCACTCCCCAGGCAGGCCTGATCCACGTCAAAATTTTAGTTGTTTGTAAAAATTCATTGCCTGTGCATTTAATTTGCCCAAAAATTCCTTAACAAAAGAGACAGAGCTCTACAAGCAGGACTCGGCGTTATCTGAGAGGGAATCCCCCAATGAGGTAATCATAGTAGAGGGCGACAATTCAGTTTATTGCACATCAGACCAGGGCGGTCAAGCCTCTCTAAATATAGCAACTCACGCAAACGAATTTAATACCAGTAAAATATATATCCCTGATATTTACTGAAATACAGACAGGAACCCACAAACAAAAATTAAAGGCTGACTCGAGATTTCTAAAATTATTTTTCAGTTGTAGTAATTAAAAGAGTCAACTTGAACTAAGGTTAGTCACCTAAAAAATGGAATTTTGACTTGGGACCTTTTGTATTTGATTGTAGTATAAAACAGTTAAACTGTGTATTGTGTAAAAGTATGTATAGATCACAGGACATAGGACAGTATAGTGTGTTAACTTAAATTTTGTTACAAAGTCAGTGATTTCTACATGAAGGATATCGATTTGAACTTAGCTTTTCGCAGAGTGATTAGGATGTGGACACAAGCAATATGTATACAATTATGCAAAAAAAAAAAAAAAAACAATATGCATGAGCTGCCGGTTAATTGAACAACTCTCCTGAAAAAACCCAAACCAAACATGCAGATGGTTTACACCCAGGGAGGTGGGTGGGGTTGTTAAGGGAAAAGGGGGTACGGATGTGTGGCCAAGAGGGTTTGTTACAGTTCAGCGATTTTGGCATTAGTGATAAGGCCCCTTTCTGCAAATTGGTTAGTAGGCCTATATGAAAGGGTTGCATTTCCCAGTGATTGATTTTTCCAAAGGTCAATCAAGTATGAAGAACGCATGCAAACCACAAATGCGAAAAAAAAAATAGTGCTTGCGCCAGAATGGCTCCACATTGACTTTTAACAGTTAGTGTTCTCTAAGCTCGGGGCTTCGCCCCAAAACCTTACCAAGAGGTATAAGGGTGGGGTAGCAAAATCTGTCATTTTTGGTATATTTCAGGGGAGTGGTGTTGTAATTTCAGGGTATAGTGGTTCAAACATCCGGCCGCACATCACTACCCAAACCAAAAAGTGAAACCCCCGGGTTTAACCAATCGAAATGCTTCACCTCGAGGGTCGCCCACAAAAGAGTTCCATCGTAAAAAGTAGGCCACTACCGACGGGGAACTTTACCCCTACCTCGGAGTTGAACTGACGCCCTGCATGATGAAGTGGAATAGGATATTATAAACCGGATTACCAACAAAGCAAAGAGAATCTGGGCCTCCTCAGGAGAACCTTTCCAGCTGTAGCAGGTCTTCTAAAACCACGATGTACTTGTCTTTGGTCGACCTGCTAGAATACCATAAAAATTGCAAAGACGTCTGAAAAAAAAAAAAAACTCCAACGAAGGAAACCATAAGATTGGTCTTCAAAGACTACAGCTGCACCTTCCCCCTCCAACAGTGAGGCAAGGTCCAATATAGGTCCTGCATGGGCCAAGTTTATGGGCCCCAAATTGGCAAACCCAGTGGGGCACTCTTTTTTTCGTCCTCGGGGGAATCCTGATGGTCCCCAGTGGGTTATATACTTGGCCGTATATGGGTGCTTATGGGGCTTAGGGGGCCTATGGGGACAAGTACAAATCACATGCATTTTAACGGCTTCTTAATGCTTTAAGCTAAAGAAATTAAGTCTCAGTGGGATTTGAAAAAAAGACTTACAGTACAGTTGGTTATTGTTTAATTCAATATCCTTTAGGCATCACGTACACAAATCGTATTAATTACCTTGATTGGATCCGAACGGGGACCTCATAATGATATAGGGCCTACATGACTATTATCCAGTAGACCACTTGTACTTACTGACAACTTGGTATCAATTAGATTATTTAACGATTTGAAGTTAAAATTATTAAACTTACAGTAAGAATGGTCTTCATATCGATAGGGATGAGTTTAGTCGACTATTAAATTAAAAGTTAGATAATTATTGATACAAACAATGGAAAACAAAACATTTTACCCACATTGGGCTTCAAAAGGGGCAGGCCTCTGAAAAGCCCATCTTGCAGAGCACCATACTCAGCCAGCCCATTGAAAAACCTTACAATGGATTGATCAAGGTCAATAGTGCCCCGACATCCCCATACAATCATTTAAAAGCCAAAGTAAAAACAGAAACCAATAACTGACCCATTGAACAACCTACAATGGCCCCTTAGGAAACCCCCTAAAATAAAGTAAATAAAACTATCCTTGACCCATTGAAAACCACAGGCCCATTTGGAAGCCCAGTAATTCCATGTCCACGTATGCCCAGTAGCCCAAAGGAAAACCCAAGCGGGACCCACTGACCATTGTTGGAGGGGGCCAGTGTTCAAAGATATCGTGTTGGAAGATCGAATGTAGGGCAGCCTTGAAACTAGATGTAACAAAGCCCGAATCCACACCATCTGCAAAGAAATCAATGGTCTGTAATACCAAATTGGTATTCACATTCTTTCTAAAAGAAGAATATATGACGGAGGACATACAGCGGGACCTTCATACATTATAAAACGTCAAACAAATAACATTGCACAAGACTATCTGGGTACAGGTGGACCATATGAGCTGCCTTTAAGCGAACTATTATGTGCCTAATCACATTCGCGGCGCACCAATTCTATACAGACTTTCCAAAAAATCACCTGGCCTCTAGGTCTAGGGAAGTGATTTCACGTATTCTAGTCGGAAGACAGGGAAGACTATAACCGCCCCTCACCGGTAGAGTCCTCAAAAACCATCGAAGAGCGTGTAGAAGGCACACCATGCTAAGCAACTCCTGCAAATGTCGTTCAAGGATATTGATAAGGATCACACTCGATCTGTACGAAGATATCACCCAACTTCGTCGAGCCCCTGGTGTGGCTGGAAGGGACTAGGGGGCCTGATAACATACACGCGGAGGGTCTGATGCACTGTTCTCCACGATCTGTCTTGAATTGCTTCCAGGAGTTCTACAAATGGTGCCTCGAAACCATGGGTGTTACCATCATCGCACCTCCCCAAACCAAACAAGCCTGCTGGACCAACCCCAAACTACGCCCACAATATCACTTATGTGCGTTTCCTTCAAACTCCTTGAGAGGTGATCCTGGTCCGGCTGGAGCCAGTCGTCGAATTCCATCTGCCTGACCTGACAAGGCTGGATTCGTCCGTGAGCACTGTTCATCAGATCGTAAAACTCACAAATGCTATGAGGGCGCTTTGAAGAGCGTCGTAAGGCAGGTGGCGTTGGTGGACCTTACTACGGATATGAAACATATGGCATCGCGATCTGACACTCAAGCTTCTCAGCTAGGACCATCCAGACGTCACCATGTTACAATTCATATGTAACAGGCTTGCATACCGCAGCTTTGTCTCAAAGACCAGTGATGGATAGATAAAAACAGTTCGAATGCATCGTCAGAGCAGTGGCGGATCCCGAATAGGAAAAGCAGGGGCACAAAGTAGCCCCTAGAGTAGTAGTGTTTTTTATCAACCAGACACGTTGAACTGGGTCACATAACTCTTTACACAGGTATTGTAGCTATGAATTCGTATAGGGTCAACTTGATACAAACCAATAATCTACTTCATTAAGAGTTTCTCATGAATAAATAAAGTCTGTTTGCGATACCTGCAATATTAAACTCTTCATTGCGCCCCTGCTTTCTGATTCCTGGATCCGTCACTGGTCAGAGGGTGGGAACGGAGTCCCACAAGGATGCAATTTGGCTTCCCATTGCTATTTAACCTGTTATATCAGCGATCCGTACTTCAAACAAACGTTCTGGGACAAAATGATTACGCGGACGATCTTGCTCTTCTTCACTCGGGACAGAAACTGGACTGAAGTGGAAAGTACAATTGCTCCAGATATGGCTCAACATGCGTGTGTTAGCATTAGCAAGTATGCCTTAATAAGAATGTTGAGTAAAATTTATTTAAAACAAAACTTAGAGCAAACAAAAAAAATCCCCATGCCGGGCCCCATGCAAAGTTTCGGGGGACTTTTGCCCGTTGGTTTTCAGACTTTCTTTTTCAAACCAACAGGGGCGCAACAAACATAAAAATGTCACGGGTTGTAGGAAGGGACACGAAATAATCCATTTGGAAATTTCGCCATTGGGAACACGTAGACACGATCTTTGAACCAGAAAACTTCGATTTTCTTATAATTGTTGTGAGCATATTTTAACCTTCTGAGATCATTGGCGTTGCGACATAGAACGCAATTTATTTTGATGTTTTCGATCATGTGTATTACGGTAGAAGCAGCTAAGAGTGATCAAATAACAAGACTATAACAGTGATAGGAACTGCGGACATATATTGCCTTTGTTTGGTAAGATTGTAAGTAGTGGGATTCCGGTGTTGCGTCCATCCGTGTTGGAGGAATATCGGGGTAAGGCGTTTTCTATATTGCCATGACGTACCTTGGAAGCGCGCCATGGATTAAAGTTTATGGTGGCAGGTCTAATAAAATGCAACCTAGTCCCAAGAGGAACAACCCAGACAAGCTAAAAGAAAGGAAGTGTACCCTCGTGTACTATCATCCCTGATTATAGTGAATCGGTTTTGCATGCAGCAGGCAGAGGAAAAAGAAGAGGATGTAAACATTGCCATTTTAGGGGGGAGAGACAGTTGAAAGAAGTAGAGAACCCATCTTGTGGTCTCCCCTGGTAAACTGCGAAGCAAGCAAGTTTAAAACTGCGAAGCGAAGCAGCGAACGAATCTCTACAACTCCAACAGTGTTTTCCCATAACTGTTTTCCCATAACATTAAGTATACCCATATCATGGCTAGACATCAGCGAAGCCTTGTCTAAGGTCTGCCTTGACTATAGCGTCATTGAATGGGGGATTCGGGTTTTCAAGGCAAAAAAGTACAATCATTGCTGATTTGGTAACAATCTCCCTGCGATGTCTTTGGTCTTCAGGAAACCACAGAGGAATCAATAAACCACGCCCCAACCATAACGGAAAGGAATCCACTCTTTCGGTGGGATTACCTGAAGTGGCATAACCAGCGGGGGGCGGGGGGGGGGGGGGCAGCTGGAATAGCCAACATTAACATTCACAGGCAGGCGGTGGCGGCCAGCTTCATCATAGCGCAAAACTGCGTAACGAGTCATTGGACGAGCAGAACAGTGAATTCACTGTGCGCGTTTATAAATAGATCAGGAGTGTGGCGAGGGGGAATTCCCGTACGGAAGTCACGACCGATCTAAATTGCCTTGCTTTAGTCGGTGGTGGTGCATAAGGTGCTGCAAAACTATCATCAAACCTTTTAAAGACGGGACATGAGAGGATTGCTACTTGCAGGTAACAGAATCATTCCATGTGGTGTCATAGGCTAAACTGGTACCGGGCCTGGTACATGGTCCGCAGCAATAAATAGCGGTGACCCTGCCATTGAACATGAGGTCAAACCAGCCTCGTAAAAATGGATCCAGTTTGTACCGTTTTCATACAAAAAAAAATACTTACACTGGAGTGATCTTCAAATCCAACGGATTTTGAGTGGACCACCCAAACCACTTGACACCGCACATTAACACATTTAGCGCCCACTTGGAATATTTGTCAAGTTTTCTTGATTACGTGCTAAACTATGGGAACGGCAAAACGACCTATCTTGGACCGGCCCCCCTGATTCACAGGTATAGGCCCTACTAGCCCAGTTACCAATGCCAACTGTTAAAAATCTCAAAAATATTTGGAAAAAATTAGGGGGCACTCTTCAAAAAAAAATTGATATTATATGTTTAAATAAAATAGCTGAAAGTATGCTCAGTTTCTGTTATGGTTCGATCTGGTTTAACTGGGGTCACCGGGTATTAACTAGGTTAAAATGGAATTTGGGGACTTTTGTTTGGTCATTTCCTCTTTACTTTTTTTATCGTTTTCATTTTTTACCATGTATTACCACCCTGTTCGAGCAAGTTGCCTGTCAAAGACACGATGATAGAGGTCTACATGGGTTTTAAAAGGCTGACTTTCCGATGAGGGCGCACTAACTTTTTCAAACAAAATAGTGTTTTTTACCTGTACAAATTGCTTGTCCATTATACTAATCACTGTGTGGAAATAAATAAGCTCAAATCGAAGTCCTTAATAGAAATCACAACGTTGTTATAAAAATTCCGGATCCGGAAGAATTTTGTTAACAAGGTATTCCTATGGCACTGATACTGTGGCATAAATGTTCCTGCATGAAAACGAAAAAATCCAATTCATCTCTAACTTTGGGAAGTAGTATAGGTGGACTATCTTTAGTTCTTGATTGATTATTTTTAATTACTACAAAAAAAATTATATCGAAATATCGGAAAGTCAACCGTTAAAGAGGGAGGGCCGATTGTAAATATTAAAGTTCATCTTGATAGAAGGATCGTTCACCCCAAAACCCCATCGGTAAGTTTCGCGCTGCATTTCAATCTTTTTTATGCGGGCTAAAACATTTTTATAAGGCAGCAGTTTATAATTAGAGTACGTGTGACAAAAGGGGACATTTTGTGCATAATCAAAGCCATCCTTTACCCTAAGATTTCACAGAGTAATGAGAAAAGCTTTCTTCTATCTCAAAAATTTTGACCACTCCGGTAAATTTCTGGGAGGTTTCGGGGACAAGCTAAGACTTATTAGTGATCGGGCCATATAACAAACTAACTCTGGATGCATGGCTGTCACAGTGTCACAATGGTCACTGGATAAGAAGCATGTGCAAAATGCCACATGATACGGAACCAGCCTGGTTGTGCAAATGTCAAAGATAGAACGCAGGTGTCGCAGTGTCACAGGTGTCGAATTTGCTCAGCAGGACCCCTAAAAAATGTGGAAGCCAGTATTATAGCCCTAGGCCTGATACCCTCTGGGCATGTTACCATTATAATGCATGACGAAATCAAGAAGCTAGCTTTTTTGAGCAAACTTTTTGTTAGTTTTTGTCTCCTAGCTGTATCACATAAAACACACAGTAGCTATGTTGGCCACAATCCCCACACAGATTTTTCATTCTTATAGTCAGGGGCGTTGGTTGTATTGTTAGCAAAATTTGACTGGATCAAGGTCAAAGCTCCGCCCATCCATTAATGGGTAATAGATGGATAGTGCGTTCAGCAATTACGCGGTGTAGTCGAATATACGACAAGCGCAAGCGGGCACGTTATACTGCGTACGTGATTTCGCGTTGGAATGCAAATTGCAATTTCGCAGCGTGCCGATCACAGCGCGGATGAATTTTGCGTTCCTGGATAGAAAACATTTGTTTTCAAGAGGGGTGCAATTATTTAAATGAATAAAAAAGAATGATGTAAGAAACAGTTTGACCAAATAATTTATGTCGATAAAAAGCAAAAAAAACTAACCAATTCTTAAATAAGAATGAGAATAAAAGATGAGATTTTTTGTTATGGCCATCTTAGAAGAGGCATCCACTCAAAATTTAGTGGATGCCCATCCATTGGGACACCATCTAGAGGCCAAACAAAACAAAAAATCTATCTTTTATTCTCTAATTAACAGTGGCGTAACCAGACGTTCTATGGGTGGGGGGTGGTGATGACGGGGGCCGATGGTATTTTCCGAGGGGGCGAATTTGGGTCCTTCTCCTTCTCTGTAGGCTACATAGCAAGTCATTTGAGAGATGGTGTGCATGGTGTGAGAGCAAGCTAGGTACTGCCTGGGGGAGGGGGGGGGGGGGCTCCCATGCACTCAATCAAAAATCCTTTTATTATTATGATCCTTTCTACAATATACATCAAAGTTCATCAATACATTCAATGCCAAATAAACTTTCTTCAAGATCTTGTAGTGTGCATGCATGTGATATTTTAATATTTTGCTCATTAAAATATGAAACATTCAAGTCATAAACTCAGCTGCTTTTAATTAATTTTTAAAGGGGGATGGCCGATTAAGGATATGAAGTTTGTATATCATAGATTGGCCCCAAAACCAAAACCCCCATCTGTAAAAGTTTTGCGCGCCGATATTTCAACCCGTTTTGACTGCGAGAGCTGAACGTGATTTGTAAGTCCCATAGAGTACTGTGTAAAATAATATGGTCGACAAATGCGTATTTTCGCTCATAATTTCAAACCAAACATCCTTTGCGCCTGGAGATTTCACATGGTAAAGAGAAAAATGTAGCTTTCTTCTGATACCAAAAAAATGTTGACCCACTCGTAAAATCGGAGGCTCTGGGGACGAGGCTATTGCGTCGGGCCAGGGACTTTAAATAATTTTTTTGATGAACGAAAGCTGCTCAGTCAAACGTACGTCACATGAACGTGGCCAGTGATCAGTATTAAAAATCCAGTATTAAACATATTGTATTTGGGAATGCATTCGTGGCAAATGACAACACAAACAAACTTCAACTTCAAGTTGTTGTCCGAAGATTTTGGAAAATAACGCTCAAGTGAACAACAGGAAGACCCGGGAGGGTGACCAGCTTCTTGAAACAAATTAGTTGAAAGGTGAGCTCCAAGTCAGGCATCGCCTCCAAGTCACATTTTCGTTGTAAAATTCATTGCCTGTGCATTAATTTGCTCCAAAAATTCCTTAACAAAAGATACAGAGCTCTACAAGCAGGGAATCGGCGTTTATCTGAGAGGGGAATTCCCCCAATGATGTAATTCATAGTAGAGGGCAGACAATTCAGTTTATTTGCACATCAGACCCAGGCAGTGGCGGTCAAGCCTCTCTAAATATAGCAACTCACGCAAACGAATTGGAAATTACCACTGAGGTTCCGAGAGTCCGCCGCGGAGCGGCGCGGCTCGGGGTGGCTGGATGGGCGGGGCGCCGCGTATGCGGCGAGTCGTTGGGGGAAGGGTGCGGGCCGGCGGGGGGGGTGGCGGGGGGTGGGGGCGACAGACCCGCGCGGGGGCGGGATCGCTGGGGTGGGGGGGGGGTGTGCAGAGGAGGCAGGGTTGGGGTGGCTGGGGGTGTGGTCGGGGTTGGAGCCTGGGTGGTAGGGGGGTGGGGGGTGGTTGGTGTGGGGGTAGAAAAATATATTAATAACCCTGATTATTTTACTGAAATACCAGACATGAACCACAAACAAAATTAAAGCTGACTCAGAGATTTCTAAATATTATTTTTCAGTGTATTAATTAAAAGAGTCAAACTTGAACTAAAGGTAGTCACCTAAAATGCTATCTTGAATTGTGACTTTTCGTTTTGATGTAGTATAATAACAGTAACTGTGGAAACAATTATGTATAGAATAACAGTACCATGGACAGTAAGTGGTGTAACTAAATTTGTTACAAAGTCGTGATTTCTATATGAAGGGATATCGATTTGAACTAGCCTATTTCGCAGAGTGATTGTATTGTGGACAAGCATATGTTCCAATATGCAAAAAAAAAAAAAAAAAATATTGAGGGCGCCGGTAATGACAACCTCTTCCTGAAAAACCCAAAAAAAACATGGCCAGATGGGTTTTAACCCCAGGGGGTGGGGTGGGTCTTAATGGAAACGGGGTACGGCGATGTGCGGCCGAGAAGGGTACATTTTCAGCGATTTTGGCATAGTGAACGGCCCCTTTTTTCTTGCAAATTGGTAGGCCTATATGAAAGGGTTGCATTTCCCAGTGATTTCACAAAGGTCAATCAAGTATGAAGAATGTTTACAAACCACAATGTGAAAAAATAGTGCTGCCAGAATGGACTCAAAATCCATTTAACAGTTAGTTTTTTCTCAGTTCTGGGGCTTCGCCCCCCAAACCTTCACCAAGGCAGGTATAGGGTGGGTAGCAAAATCTGTAATTTTTGGTATATTTTCAGGGTAGTGGTTGTATATTTTTCAGTGGTTAGTCAGGTATAAACATCCGGCGCAAATTCCTACCAAACCAACGTGCAGAACCCCGGGTTTTAACACTCGAATGCTTCACCTCGAGGGGTTGCCCACACAAAAGAGTTCCATCGTAAATCAGTAGGCCCTACCGACGGGGAAATTTACCCCGACCTCGGAGTTAGTGAACTGACGCCCGAGATGAAGTGGGAATAAGGATATATAAACCGATTACCAACAAAGCAAAGAGAAATCTGGGCCTAATCAGGAGAAAACCTTTCCAGCCTGTTAGCAGGTCTTTACTAAAAACCACTAGACTTTTGCTTTGGTCCGCCCCTGCTAGAATACCATAAAATTGCAAAGACGCTCTGAAAAAAAAAAACTCCAAAGAAGAACCATAAGATTGGTCTTCAAAGGGACTACAGATGAACCTTCCCCCTCCAACGTGAGGCAAAGGTTCCAATATGGGTTCCTATATGGGCCAAGTTTCTGGGGCCCCAAATTGCACCAATGTGGGGCCCTCTTTTTTTCGTCCTCGGGAATCATGATGGTCCCCAGTGGTTATCTACTTGGGCGTAGAGGGTGCTTTATGGTGCCCTTAGGGGAGCCTATTATGGGGCAAAGTACAAATCACACGCATATTAAAGGCTAATTATATGCTTAATTAAAGAAAATTAAGTCTCAGATGGATTGAAAAAAGAATTAACAGTACAGTTGGTTATGTTTAAGTATAACTCATCGTAGGCATCACTACACAAATATTTATTACTTACCTTGATGGATTCGAACCGGGACTAATGATCTTAAGTCTAATGCTCTTTCCAGTCGACCACTTGTATTGACTGAAAATTATAATTAGGATTATTTAAAGGATTATGAAGTTAAAAATTATTAAAACTATACGTAATGGTCTATATCGACAGGGATGAGTTTAGTCGACCTATTAAATAAAGTAGATAATTATTTGATACAAAAACAATTGAAAACAAAAAAACATTTTACCACATCTGGGTAAAAGGGGCGCCCCTGAAAATGCCCATCTTGCATGAGCAAATACTCAGCCAGCCCATGAAAACTACACGATTGGATCAAGGTACAAAGCTCCGCCATCCTACAATCATTTAAAAGCCCAAGTAAAGAAACCAATCACTGACCCATTGAAAAAACCGACAATGGCCCACAGTTAGGAAACCCCGTAAAACTCAAGTAAATAAAACTATCCTTGACCCATTGAAAAACCTACAATGGCTCCATTTGGGAAGCCCATTGTAATTCCCCTGTCCCACTTATGCCATGTAGCCCAAAGGAAACCCAAGGGGGCCCACTGACCATTGTTGGAGAGGTCCAGTTTGTTTCAAAGATATCGAGGTTGGAGATCGCATGTAGGGCAGGGGGGGCCTTGAAACTAGATGTAACAAAGCCCGAATCCACACCATCTGCAAAGAAATCAATGGTCTTATACCAAGTGGTATCTCACATCTTCTACAAGAAGATATATGACGAGACATACCAGCGGGACCTTCATTACATATAAAACGCAACAAATAAGAATTGCTACAGAACTCATCCTAGGTACAGGTGACCTATATGAGCTGCCTTAACTGGAACTACTGCCTAATCACATTCGCTGCGCACCCCCCGCGCACCATCTCTACAGACTTTCCAAAAATCACCTGGGCCTCATAGGTCTAGGGAAGTGAATTTCACTTATTCTAGAGGAAGGCCTGGAAGACCATTAACCGCCTCACCGGTAGAGTTCCTAAACCATCGAAATAGCCTGTCGCTGCACACTCCAATTGTAAGCAAGTCCTCGCAATGGTCGTTTCAAGGATATTGATAAGGATCACGCTCGCTCGTTACGAAAGATATCACCAAGCTTCGTCGAGCCCCTGGTGTGGAAGGGTCACAGGGGCCTGATAACATTAAAACAAACGCGGAGTGTCTGATGCACTGTTTCTCACGATGTCTTGAATTGCTCAAGGAGTTCTAAACATGTTGCCTCGCAAACCATGGGTTACCATCATCGCAACCCCAAACAAACAAGCCTGTGACAACCCAAGGAACTACCGCCCAAATCACTACTGTGCGTTCCTTCAACTCCTTGAGAGGCTGGTCCTGGTCCGGCTGGAGCCCATCGTCGAATCCCATCTGCCTGACAAAGCGGATTCGTCGTGAAGCAATGTTCATCAGATCGTAAAACTACAAAGGATATTGAGAACGCTTGAAAATCGTCGTAAGGCAGGTGTCAGCTTGGTGGACCTTACTACGGCATATGACACCATATGGCATCAGGATCTGACACTCAAGCTTCTCAGCTAGGACCATCCCAGATCGTCACCATGTACAGTTCATATGTAACATGCTTGCATACCGCAGCTTTGTCCTCAAGACCAGTGATGGATAGAACAGTCGACTGCATCGTCAGAGGCAGTGGCGGATCCAGAATCGGAAAAGGCAGCGGCACAAAGTAGAGTAGTGTTTTTATCAACCAAAACGTTGAACTGGTTCACATTAACTCTTTACACATGTATTTTAGCTATGAATTTCGTATAGTGGTCCACTTGATACAACAATAATCCTACTTCAATAAAGAGTTCTGCATGAATAAGTCTGTTTGCCGATACCTCGCAATATTTAACTCTTCCTTGCGCCCCTGCTTTTCTGATTCTGGATCCGTCACTGGTCAGAGGAACGGAGTCCCACAAGGATCAATGTTGGCTCCCATGCTATTTAACCTGTATATCAGCGACGTACTTCAAACAACGTCTGGACAAAAATGATTACGCGGACGATCTTGATCTTCTTCACTCGGACAGGAGTTGGACTGAAGTGGAAAGTACAATTGCTCCACATATGGCTCAACCTGCAGCTGGTAGCATTAGCAAGTATGCTTAATAAGAATGTTGGTAACATTAATTTAAAACAAAAGTTAGAGCAAAAAAAAAAATCCCCATGCCGGGCCCCATGCAAAGTTTAGGGGCTTTTTGCCCGTTGGTTTTTCAGACTTTCTTTTTCACACCAACAGGGGGCGCAACAAACATAAACAAATGTCACAGGGTGTAGGACACGAAATAATCCATTTTGAATTCGCCATTGGTGAACACGTAGACACGATCTTTGAACCAGAAATTCTGATTCTTCTTTATAATGTTGTAGAGCAATATTTTAACCTTCTAAGATCATTGGAGTTCGACATCGAACTCCATTTTATTTTGACTGTTTTCGATCATGTGTATAAAGTTAGAAGCAGCTAAGAGTGATCAAATAACAAGACTATAACAGTGATAGGAACTGCGACCTATATTGCCTTTGTATTGGTAACGACTTGTGTGAGTGGGATCCGTGTGTTGCGTCCATCCGTGTTGGAGGAATATCGGGGTAAGGCGTTTTCTATATTGCCATGACTGTACCTTGGAAGCGCGCCATGGATTAAAGTTCTATTGGTGGCAGGTCTATAAAATGCAACCTAGTCCCAAGAGGAACACCAGACAAGCTAGAAAGAAAGGTAACGTTACCTCGTGATACTATCATCCCTGCTTATAGTGAAGTAGTTTTGCATGCAGGGCAGATGAATTAATGCATCAGATTGTAACATTGCCATTTTAGGGGGAGAAGTAGAGAACCATCTTGTGGTCTCCCCTGTTAAAACTGCGAAGCGAAGCAAAGTTAAAACTGCGAAGCGAAGCAGCGAACTAATCTCTACAACTCCAAACACTGTTTTCCATTAACATCATTCTTAAGTATACCCATATCATGACTAGACCTCAGCGCAGGCCTTTTCTAAGGTCTGCCTTGACTATAGCGTCATTGAATGTGGAGGGTTTTTCCAGTGCAAAAAGTACCATCATTGCTGATTTGTGTAACAATCTCCATTGCGATGTCCTATGTCTGCAGGAAACCCACAGAGGAATCAATAACCACCGCCCAACCATACCAGGAATGGTCCTTGCCACCGAGAGACCACATCGACAATACGGAAGTGCTATATTTGTGAGAACAGACACTGAAGTAGTAGCAACCTCAATGTCTGATGATAACAACATCGAAGTCCTCACAATTGAGCTTAGCTCTGTCATAGTTACATCTGTCTACAAACCTCCATCAGTAGACTTCGAGCAC
>JAMKCH010043232.1:0-13174 GCA_023653785.1 Ophioderma brevispina
CCAAATCACATTGCAGTAACCTACCGATATAATACTCCCGGTCACAGAAAAAAAACTTGTCATTGCATAGAGTTTTCACCTAAAGATTATAGTTACGTTTATTTTTTAATTTCTTTATTTATTTCTTTATTTTTCTTTATTTTCTTTTGATTTTTCTTTCTTTATTTATTTCTTAATTATTTATTATTTCTTTATTGTCAATATCAACAACTCCTTGGTGTAGACTTTCGAATGGCATATCATCATCACAAGCAAACCCGGTGTGAAAGCATGAGCCATAGTCCGGGCTCCATAGACGATACGGACGAAAGCAATGAAACTAATGTTGCGTATTAGAGTCAACTGAATTGATTGGCCCTATTGTTCACCATTTTTTCCCGGACTATGAGTAAAAACGCCGTACAATAGTGTACTTCTAACACCGGAATGGCATTAAATCGCCAGTATGGCACGCTCCACGTATCAAAATCATGGCGAGTTTCATGCGCCGTATATCGAGTTTTTACCCCCGGCTATTTGTCAAGTTTACAGCGCTGCCTATCCTTTGAACTCTATGTGCCGATTTTTCATAAATCATTCCAGAATAAATCATTCCGACCTAAATCATGCCGAGGTTTAAAAAACTGGACATGATTTTTTTTTTTCAACATGTGCAAACTTGAACATGATTTTTTTTTCTCATCATGAGCAAACTCGACATGATTTTTTTCTCAAAA
Organism: Ophioderma brevispina; assembly: GCA_023653785.1. NCBI lineage: Eukaryota > Metazoa > Echinodermata > Ophiuroidea > Amphilepidida > Ophiodermatidae > Ophioderma > Ophioderma brevispina. The sequence continues at coordinate 717 of JAMKCH010043232.1, forward strand.
CATGAGTTCAAAATCCGCCATGATTTTTTTCTCAACTTAGCAAACCAACTCGACATGATTTTTTTGGTCTCAACATGAGCAAACTCGAACAATGAATTTTTTTTTTTTACACATAACACCAAAATCATTCGAGTTTTCCCATGTGATCAAAAAATCATGTTCGAATTTTGAAACTGGACATGATTTATGTCAAACTCACCATATAGAGAGCACAACTCGATGTAATAGAGGGCAAACTGGACATATAGCTCTGTAAAACTTTCACTCGACATATAAACGCTGGCACACCCCGACATATGGCGAGAAAACTCGATACACAGCGCGTGAAACTCGCCATGGCGCGGGAACACTCCTGCCATGATTTGCTATCGTGGAGCGTAAAAACTGGCATGATTTATGTCAACTCACCATATAGAGAGCCCACCTTGATGTATAGTATGGGCAAACTGACAGATATTACGCTGTAAACTCGACATATAACTGAAACACCGCTGTTAGTAGAAGACAGGGGAACCAATAAACGCTGTCCTCGCCATATGGCGAGGAAAACTCGATCACAGCGCGTGAAACTCGACATGGCGGGAAAACTCGCCATGATTTGATAGGTGGAGCGGCCATACCCAACATGCATTTCCGCGCTGCCAGCGTGGTGCGAAAAACTCGCAGAAAATGGTTAATGTCTGTATGCTATTTTCTGACTCACGTTATCTTGGAAGAACTTTGGATTCTTTGTGATGGATGATTAAGAAAGTCAATGGACATTTCAATCAGGCAAAAAAACAAACGCTAATCCATGCCAAATCATCTGAACGACACAGAATAACTTTGGTCCTTTTTACTGTCATCGGGGGGGCGCCCGATTCTGTGTGTGGGGTATTTTGATGAGAGGGGATGGTCCCTGGCGATCACCTCACCCCCCCCCCCATGTTGATGCCCTTTCTGTATTTTTGACCAAACTAAACCTTATATTTTCCACATAGTTTAAAACATGGTAAATTTTCCGTTGCCGCACATTTTTGGTTCTAATACAATTACATATAACGATTTTAAGAGGTCTAAATGGCACTTTTTTAATCGCGCTTCGCGCATAATAGGTACGTATCTTGTCAGCAAACCCGGTTTTATTCATAAATTTCCCCATCACCAATGTCAAAAATAACTTTAAGCTACTGATTACTGCGTAAAATATGCCATGATAGCGTGGGGTGCTGGGAGGGGGGGGGGATAACAGCAGTATAAACCCCTGGATTAATAATCATCACAAAAATTATTACACCTTGTCCTCCTGTGGAATTCCTTGATCGATTCAATTCTGAGACAAGTTTATTTCAAGAAATGAAGTGCACGGGGAGGGGGAGTGTGTTTATTTCACAAAAGTGCAAGTATGATTTTTACCCCACCAAATAAAGGGAGACACACCTATATAAAACACATACCTTTTAAAAAAACAAATCAATAACCCCCCTGTACATAACCCCTAAAGATGTTAAAACCAGCTAAAAGTAGTTTCTACAACACCGTAAGAAAGACTGTGTTTTGTTAATTAGCTTGTGCTTTTCACCTGAGTAGTTACAGTGAGCACAGTGAGTAATGGTTGAAGCTCTGTATAAAACCATCAGGCGTCACATTTACAGGTTTTTTGTCCCAATATTGACTGAATAAAAACTCAAGTTTATTGTCCAAAAAAACATCAGTTAAACTCTCTTGAGAATTGTAATTGTTATTACTTTGCTATTACACTATAAAAGGCAGTGTAAATGGCAGCTGTAGGCATTGTCGTAAATTTCTTTTTGACATTGGGAGGGGAGGGGGTTTGATGAAAATTTAAGAATGAAACGGGGTTTGGCTGCAAATAGCATCACTAGCACATGTACCCGCCAAGCTGCGCAAACCATTTTCCATTTTTAGCTAATGGTCGTCATGTATTCAATTAGAACACACTTCGCGCGAAGCTGCCGCGGAATTTACCCACTTTTTAAACTATTTTGGGAAAATATGAGGTTTATTGTTTTGGTCAAAAAAGGACATGACAAGATATGCACAGACATTGGGGGGATGATCGTATTGACAATCCCCCCCTCATCAAAATATTGGGGGGGATATACCCCCCTCCCCCCGGTATTTACGCCTAATGGCTGTCGGTCTGTCCATTTCTCATTATTCAAGAGATTTGGTATAAAGATGTTGTTAGGGTGATAATGATCAGTGGCCCATGCAGTCCACTAGAGGGCTTACCCTTCAGTGTTGATTCAATTCAAGAAACTATGGCTAGTATTCCTGGAAAGACAGTCTGAAACTATAAGAACCTAGGTTTAAACACGAGTTAGTCCTACATGAGTGACACCTTTTTTCTTTCAAAAACCGGCTGTTTACTATGAAAAATTCCTCATGGTGGCCGAATCAAGCTTGTCCACGTATTCTAATATCCGTTTGTCATACTGGCTGTATCAAGTTAAAGGTCAGTGTGATATCAGACGAAGGTCGTATTTTTCTCTCTTGTCAACCCTGAAATTTTACGCTTTCATTCAAATCAATTTCATTTCGTAAGAAAAGAAAAAACGGCCCATTTCAATGCGAAACAAAACATCATGTTAAATGGTATCGCGATAAGTCTATAGAATATAACAATGGTGGAAAAATGGCATTTTTTTAAATCAGGATAATTGTGTCTATTTCCATATAACTGCTTTAATATAGAAAAAACACTATACACTGTTAAAAATAAACTTGTAACAAAACCAGAGGCATTTGACTTGGCAGCTGGGACGCACTACATGCAGAACGTAAATTAACTGGGCCGTAAAATACGAAACCATTGCAGGGAAACGTAATAACGGCGTACAATCTCAGCTTCAACGTTATTGTTGTTTTTGACTTGTTAAACAATATTGAAAGATTAAACGTTTATAATCGTTCTGACCAAATTTTCACGTTTGTAGCTATGGCCATCATACACATGTTGTATTTACCGTTCCACGTGGTTGTAAAAAAGTTATATTTCAGGCAAACAATTTTGGGGGGTCAAAAAGGCAATAAACAAGGGAAACGTGAAGAATATAATTTAAAAAAAATTAAAAAACCATTTATACACTTTGTTTTTATATGGTAATGTACATATTCTAATATCATCAAAATTACTTCATCATCAATGAATAAACTTAATACAGGACCTTCACATAGATTCGAACCAGGGCCCTAAGATTAAGTCCTAAACCTTATACTTTCCACTACAACACTGCATGACTTTTTTGATAGCAGATGCTAAAACTCCATCCATTATGTGGTGTGTCTACTATTTTTTTTTTCAAATTAAACTAGATATTCAAAAAGGAGGAAGGAAAAAGATTTTAAAACGATTTTTTTTAAAAAAAAATGATATGGAAAATAGATTTGCATGTTGTTAATGACTTACTTTACAACGTTATTATTTAACCATTTTATAATACATAACGATTTTTTTAGTTCGTAGTCTTACATTAAAAACCAGCAAGTTACAAAGAACGTAATATTATGGAAAATATAATAACGATAATAACGGTCAGCGTATAAATACTACCTTTTTCAAAATGTGTAGTATTATTTTTTTGTCCACTCTGTTTATTTACATTTTTCTGCTTCCAAATTGTAATTTTATGTAGTCTAGGACTAAAACATGAAGATTATGAATAATTGGGGGTTTTACCCGTAATTTAAAGGTAAAGTCTCGTAAAATAGGAACATTTTAACAGTGTACCAAATATTGAAAAAATGAATTTTTGATTGTCGTGCAGTCTCTCGCAATAGACATACAATAGCGATTCAAGCAATTACAGGTTATTATTCTAGCAAAGCCATGCCGTAATGGATGTTTTGATGATTTTTTAAATTTTCTGTCTTCTTATCAGCAACTCGCTCCAACATTCATGGAATAGCGCGTTGCAATGTGCATTATTACTTCTTACATCTAACCGCACTCTGTTTTCCACGAACTTGGGGAATGTATGGAAGTTTTAAGGCTTTCATTCAAGTAGAGACAGAGTACAAACGTAAATCGAAACAAGTACCTATGGTGCATCTTGAAAGCTGTGGCAGGAAGCGATTGCTGAATACTATAATAACCGTTACTCACATAATAAAAGCCTAAAGGTCTGATTGTAAAATACCATAGCAGTTCAAACAGATAGAACGTCGTAAAGTTTTCGTTAGACTTAACACCCTCGCTACCTAGCCATTTTTTTTGTAACAAAACTCACTCCCGAAGGGGAGGAGGGGTTACCACCCCCCCCCCTTGATTTTTGTTACTGGAACCCCATTCCTGGTAAATTTGGTACCAAGGATAGCTTTAGAGTTTCTTCTTTCCATTGATACCAAAATAAGTACTACATCCCCATTATGTTACGTCACCATGACGTCATATGTTGAGGACAGTACGAAAATACTGAATATAGGTGGAAAATGATATTTCTCATTTTAAGCGACTCAAACACCCTATTATTAGCTCTAAAATTGAATGTCATTTTAAAACTATCATTTTTTTTTAATTAATTTGCCATCATTTAAACCCGCATGAAAATCTGATTTTCCCTACCTTTTTGGCGAAAAATTGAAATTTTTTCAAACTGTGTGTGGTCTTGGAAATGCAATTTGTTTGCTGACATGATCCGAACTTTATACGTCATTGTGCCTTAATGCTAGGCAGGTTGGGGGACCATAGCTATCTATTGTCAAACAAGTGTCTGTCTTGATTTCCTGTGTTTGGGTAGGCAATGTTTGTCTGCTCTTCCTGAGGGGGGTGGTTACCACCCCCCCTATCGATCACTTTTGGGATCCACCCTGTATCTTACTATACCCCGGTGGATTTTGTTTTTGGATTAAAATGAGCGGAACATGTCAATTGACCATTTACATAATAATTTGGCACCAACAAGGGGGTTTTTAGCAAGCCGGGGAAAAAACCTGAAGGGGGGGGTGTAAACCACCCTCCCCCTCGGTAGAACAGGGTTATAGTGTTTGAACATTTGGCCAAAATGAGCCCGATGTTGCTAAAAGAGAACAGGAACCATTGATTTCCTTGACGCTGATTCAAATTTCCTCCTTAAGTTACCGCTATCTTTGTTTTGGAACCTTGGCGAGTTTTTCCGTGTAAAAGGTGTTGTGGATTTTGTTTTGGTTTTAGTTTTCTCCCTTGGTGGATTCCAAAATTCCGTTTCTTGTTGTGGGTAATGGATTGAACTTTGGATCACAGAAGCTTGAAAAATCTGGGAATCTTCTGCGAGCTGAAGTTTCTTTCTATGGAAGATTATAATTTGTTCGTGGTCCATTGAACAATCTTATTCCTGTTAGTAAAACAACAAATCCTATCTTTTATTCTTAATATCGAAATGAGGAAATATGTGCATTCCGTGACCACTCGCAGAATGAGCAGAACTTGCTCTATAAATCACCAGTGCTTTCTTTCTTTCACCACTATCTATATAATTTGTCTGAGTTAGCCATTACCCAAAGAGTAACTGGAATTCCACCAATCAACTCGCTAAAATTTGTCACACGCAGAAATCAGGCTAACATAGCGCGTACTTCATACCCATGTAAGAGGCTGATTGTTTACGTTCGAAAATTTTACCGCCCTTTTGGTTGAATTTAAGGCAGAAAAATGTATTGCTAATTTTTATATCTTTCCCATCTATGAGAGTTACACTTCAGGTATACAGGGGTCGTGTGCACAATCCAGTTTTTATAGGGGTCCACATGGACCCCCTCCTCTCTGAAAACCACTTTGCCGTGGAATTCTTCCCAAATTACCAAAAAAACTCTGGTCATTGATGGTACATGACACGAACACATAACAGGGAAAAATTTAAATCGGTTGAACCGATTAAATGGGCGGCCCCAAAACCGATTTTTTTCAACGCGCACCAAAACCCATCTTCCCCTCCCCTCCCCCTTCCCCCTCCAAAAAATGAAAAAAAAAACCACTTTCCTTAAGCTTTTCCATACAATGTGGCTCATAATAGGAGAAAATCAATACAATTACATTGCTGAATCAAAATTAAAAACAGTGACTAGCCAGTAGGGACAAAACAAATTTTGAATGCGCCACCAAATGCTTAATTATGCTAATTAGCATATAAGCAAATACGCCATGGTCATTATTTGATTTTTTTTCACCAAAATATGCGCCAACCGATTTTAGGCAATTAAAAAACCTTTGTGGCATTTAAACCGTTAAAAAAATGGCGTCGAAAAACAAAATGTTGTGTCCACAGCATGCCCCCCCCCCCCCCCCCCTATACACTTAAGTGTTTAATTCAAAAATAAATGAATCTCTTCTGCAAAAATCTTTCTGGGTCATGTCAAGGACTATCAGAAAAGACGAATTAGATCGTACCAAAATCGTACCATTGACATGCAAAACCCCTTATTTCAATCATGATTTCGGATTCAAAGTAGAGCGCGCGCGCGCGAGATGTTTTCGTATGTCGCACCGTTTCTATCCAACTGTCATAATTGGGATATGGAAAGAAATATGTATCTGTCTGCCGACGAGACGCTAACCAGTCGGTGGATGCCGGTTTCTGTTAAAATAATAGAAGAATTACACGGGAAGAAGAGAGCCTTCAAAGTATGGATCTTGCTGAGCAGGCTTTGCTGTAACAGTTACATCATTGTAAACCAAATCGAGTGTAGCCGCATGCCGTAAGTAGGCCAAAGGCCATTTTTATACGCTCTGGCGGATATAATCCTGAACATAACATAAAGGTTAAAAGTCATTAGAAACATTTAGTCTAACATATTACATGGGTTCCCATGCCCTCCTTAAACTAAATTCAACATGATTTTTAGATCGCTATCTATACATCGACTTAAAATATTTTGGATGTTACCAAATCAAATGTTGTCCCACGGGGTCCCGTTTGGCGGCCATCTTGGAATCCAAGGATCGGTCAGATAAAATTGTTGATCTGAGCTGAAAAGTTATCTCAAATGATTCCTCTCATCATAGGAATTCTGAAATATATACTTTGGTAATATTTATTATATTCATGGTTTGTCAGAGAGATGTGGGAGAAAATGTGATAAAAGGTCCTTGCAGCACTTTTTGATTCTTCATTGTACAAGGGCCTAACTTTCAAATGCATGGATCTTGACAAATTTTGGTATCAAATTGGTATCTATGAGTCATGAGCAATCCAGAAAGTATAGTTGGCAACTATCTAGGATGGTCAGTTATGTGTAAATTCGGTGTAAAGTTACCTTCTATATCAATTTGTATGTGTTGTTAAGGGGATTAGGGACTACTCATCTCTTTCGTAACTGATAAATTAAATGAAGATCTGAAATCATGGAAACTGTATCATTTCCCGATTGCTCATTTCATACCACCAATTTGACACATTTTGTCAAGATTTTTTTGGGGGGGGGGAAAGCGTTTGACAATTTGCCCCTGTAAAATGACAATCAAAAGTTCAATGACCGTTATCGCATTTTCACCCATATCTCTGTACCTGAACATCACAGATATGCCAAACTATATATTTTCTGATTCCTTATGACATGTATGATGAGACGAATCATTTGAGATACTTTTCAACTAATTGAACCACTGTGTACGATTAATCCCTCTTAATCCAAGATGGCCGTCAAAGAATATCTGTAAGAATCAGCAAACAAATTGTGCAAAACATAAAATGAAAGTGCACGATTTAAAAAAATAATGTGCGTAGACATGGTAGAGTATCATTTTTCGCGACGCTATTTCCTCGCAAGGTTGATAGGTTGGGTACAGTATATGAACTAAAAAAGTCAAAACAAGATAATATAGGTGTGATTGAAAACATTGATTGTTTTACAAGTTTATTGGCTCAAAAACATATTGCGGCACTTTAATGCGCTCGGGTGTATATGAATTAGTCATTGACATCGTTAGAGCCAAAAACTGCAATGTCAACTGATCAATATGATATTCCTAACTTTTGGGTGAAAATCAAGAATCGTTGCATATTCTGAAGTATACTAGACATGTTGGTTACTTATCTTCCGAAAATGCAGGGTGTTTGTCACTCCTATCATCACTTCGGGATCACCCTGTACCCTACCTATACACCCATGAATGAGTGCTTGCTTTGGATGAAAAAAATATCATACCAATTACATTAAATTCATTTGGCAACAGAAAAGGCGGTTTTGGGGGGTGCCAAAAACTAGAAGGGGGGGTGGTAATAAATAAACAATTCCCTCGGCAGACGGAATAATAAGTTTCCTATTGACAATCAATCTTTTAACCATTAGCTTGATATGACATGTAATACAAGGTCAACATTTATATTGCACAATAATGTCAACATTTATATTGGAAAGAACAATGTGCAAAGATAAGATAAAAGGTTTATCTAAGTACCCAAAGTACGCGGTGATCATTGACGTAGTTTTTGTCATAGCAATGGCGTCCATTTAAGTATTCATAATATAGACAGCGGAACTGAACCAGCTATATCAGGTAAAGTTTTCTTGTAAGGAAAAAACGTTATTAGTTAGGGAAAATCAGTGTAGCCAAAAATCATCTAGGATATAAAAACTAATCCTGATTGATTATTAGTTTTTCATAAATTGGTTTTATAAAATGGAAATCATTCCTAGAGTGGTACAATCCATCATAAAGTTGAATGGTATATCATAGTACACATGGTAAAAACTAATGTATTTGCAAACAAATTTGCCCGGTTTATTCTTACAACGATTTGACAAACTCTGTATTTACTCCATCAACATTGAGATTTTGGTATCGAAGAAAGTTCATATTTTCTCAATATCTCAGAGAAATTTAAGGACCAGAAAATGTTTCCTTTGGAACAAAACACATTTTATGTGGTCAACCACATTACTTAACAAACACTGTCTTACGGACCAATTTAGTACATTATTAGTTTGAGAATCTTTTGAGTCCTTATATTACTATAACATGTAGAGATTCAATAAAATGAGGAGTTGAGTCATCAAATGCCAGCAGAAACCTGGGCCAATTTTTTACCACTTCGGACTCCAATTCCCTATCCCTAGTGCTTGTTGGCCATGTCACGGTAGATTGGATTGTCACCCTGGTGATGTGATGAATTTATCTTTGTAGACATGAATGGTGAATGCTGATTGGTTAATTTCCCAATTAATATTTTCCCGTATTACCAGAGTAATTTTTATTACTCACTGGATATGAGCCCGTATTACGTAATGCTTACACCAAATATCAAGTCCCCCTACTTTAACATGCATTCAAATCTATAGTGTAATGATCTTGCGCATCTGTGGAGGAAAGAGACTGTTTTGGTCCAGCACCCTCTGAAGTGCACAATCCAAGATGGCCTTTTTGGTTCAACACAATGGTCTGTGACTGCTGTGGCAATCCAAACAAAATATTCCTTGATAACTTTTCCCTACATTCGTTATGTACAAAAAACATTTTTAAAACATTTAAAATTCATATAACATTTATTTATGGTATCTTTCAAAGAGGTAAGTTAGTGTGTGTTCCTTAGCTACAGTGCAATGCTACCCTGCAGAATTCAAATTCACTGACTCTTGTTGCCACTGCAATAGGCAAGGACTAACTAACACAGTACTACTGAATCACTGTGGGGGGGACATGACATTCTTGGTCTAGACTGTTTTGTTGGGAATTGGGGGGGGAAAATTATATTTATGACAACCAATGATGACTGAGTTTTTGTTACTGTGCAGTTAGTCAAACTGTTGATTTTACCTTGAGGCATCAGTAGAAACAGGCCTAGGGACTAGGGTGGCCTAATCACAGTCTGGCGTTCTGGATTCTGTACTTAGATTGTAGTTAGCATGCCCTAACCAGATTTAAATAAATTTAATCAACTTCTTATAGGCTTACAACTTCAAATGTCTATAACTGATAAATTCGTTACCCCTGTTTGTTCTCACGCGCTACGGAAATAATAGGTATATGTTTGTTTCCAATATCACATTCGGCTATAGCCTCATGTGATATTGGAAAACAAACATAGATATTTTCCGTATTGCGTGAACAAACAGGGATAACTAATAGCGATCGGCAAGCGAAGCTCTTATAGAAAATCGCGTATACACATATTGAAAATCAGTATTGAAAATCTATAATCTGACAGGTTAAAAAAATACCGACCTTCATTTGATCCCCCTTTTCGTTCTTACCTAACTCATACGGACTTATTAATCGACAGGAACTAAAAGGAATAGCCATTTTTAAAAATTCCCATGTAAATTAATTTGTAGTCCGATATTCAAAAAAAAATTATTATAATACTCCATTCTGTTGGATATTTTGTTTTCTCGAAAATTAGTTTTTAATGTTACTTGTTTTTTACATTTCACCGATGATAATGTTGTTCGATGTTTTACAAACATGGCTTGGAATAATGAAACCAGTGACGCAAATATGCGCTAGCTGGGCCGATTTTGTCAATGACGTTTAAATTCGGGAAAAACGTGTTTTGTACAGTCATGCCAATGCTTGTAAGCTGGTGGTAATCTTAACAGGGCCCCCCTTTATACTCTTAACACTGCGGTGCAAATCGATCGTTCTTTCCATACATAGCAGGCAGCAGCAAAACACAGATTGGCGGGCGATGGCTTGGCGGGAAATTTATGATTGTTGGAGCAGATTATCAAGAATTTTTATGTTCCAATTTCATATTTTTTTTTCAAGATGGGAATCAAGGCCAAGGCAAGGTCAGGGTTGGCATGGTCTGCTCTAGTCCGAGGTTTGCTCTGACTGACACTCCATATTGGGTTTTGGTCGTGTACTAGGTCAAAGAATTAAGTATATAGCTATTACGGGTCCATACACATTTTTAAATTTTAAAACTGCATTACTCACCTTGACATACAAATCCATACCAAAGTCACCATTCTATTTATAACGGAGTGCAGTTAATGTCAATGTACTTAAAGGGATGTTTGGCGTCATATACTGGCGCAAAATGAAAGAAAATCATGAAATGAAGCACTGCTGAAGCATACCAAAATTTGCTGTATTACAAATTTAATCGGAAAAACTGTAGGAAAAAAATGTTTATAATACCTCAGTAATGCTTATGTTTCCCTCAATAATTATATATTCATGATAATACACCCCGGGAATCGGAATATACTGTCAATCATTGCCATAGGAGGTCGGTAAGTGCAGTATTTAAAACTTTTTCCCTACGTTTTGTGTCGGAAAAAAAAACCCGCGATCTCTATATAACTTAGTCTCATCATGCTCATGGCTATGAGGTCAAGATAGGTCTACTCATTGGAATCGTGAAAACCGAAAGCAAAAATGGCAAATGCAAATGAATTCGCTATTTTTATTGTCATTTGTCAGTTGTTGCAGTCATGACAGTAGCTACAGAGTATAAAGGCCTAGATCTTTCTGTCCATGTCAAACTTAGGCTACCTAAACAGGCCAGCAGTTCATGTGAGTGTAGGCATGTTAGACCAGGTGTTAATCATTAAATCTCACCTTTTTAGGTGCGATTAATACTATTAACACACAAAACTGCTTGGACTAAATGCCGAGCATGCCTAGGCTAGGCGGCCTAGGAGGCTAGGCTGGGCCGTAGGCAGGCCCTAGGCTTAGGCTGGCATTGCTCAATCAACATTTAAAATGCCATCATCAGAATCAACACTAAATTTTTATTTTAGCCTGTAAAGGTACGTTCATACTTCCACTGCACTGCATTTGCTATGGCCAGTAAAATTCACTGCAATGTCAGTCACTTCCGCTGCAATCCTAATCGATTACTGCCAGGTCAACAAGGCACTGCAGGTCACGGGGTTTGCAGTACGTTGCAGTAAACGTGCAGGAAAATTGGCTACTGCACCACTCACTGCACCCCACTGCATCTTGCAGCATGGCCGTTAAATAATTTTAACTTCGTTGCAGACTGCATTGCGTTGCAGACTGCAAGTGATTGCAGTGACGATTTTGGTAGGCTGCAGTGCAGCACTGCACTGCAATTGCAGGTGAAGTATGACGGACCTTTAGGCAACACCACTAGCAGCTAGGGCTAGGCTGGCCCAGCCTAGCCTAGGGCCTTGCCCCTAGGGCAGCCTAGCCTAGCCTCCTAGGCCCCAGGAGGCTCGGCTAGGCTGGCCTAGGGCAGGGCCTAGGGGGCTCGGCTGGCATTGCTCATATCAAAATTTAACATGCCATCATCAGAATCAAACTAATTTTTTTTTAAAAATAACCTCTGGCGTTTTCGAGGATCAATCCAACAGAAAATGAAGGGACGGAGGCTAGGGCCTCGGCCAACAGAGAAATGCCCCAACAGAATTTGCATATCTGAAAGTTGGAAGTAGAAGGTGCACACTATAACTCTGTTCAGAAATTTATTTTCTCCTTTTCGCGGGGGTTTGCCGTTGCTAACGTGTATGCTACAGTGTACGCATTCACTAACGCCACCGCCTGTTTGGACGTTACACGCGACCGCTGATGG
>JAMKCH010043233.1:0-13625 GCA_023653785.1 Ophioderma brevispina
ACCAACATTGTTGTAATGACAACATACCAATGTCTTTCTGAAATAAATATAAGAATGTGAGTACTTAAATATTCACAGAATTTTACAGTTGAAGTTTGAATTCTAAAAACCCCTTTTTGTCTGACTTTATTTGCACCTCATGACAAAATAACCTATCTGGCGAAAGTGGAAACATTATTTTTGGTTAGGTTTAGTTGAAAGGTTTTTCATTATAGGGAGAGCGTGGCGCAATGATTAGCGTATTCGCCTTTGGTGCAGAAGGTCCCCGGTTCAATCCCCGGCGGGGCCACTTGTTCGGATTTAATTGGGTACCAAATTCTGGATTTGATTTGTAAGAACTGTTGATTAAAACTGGAATTCCGCTCTCCCCGTGGTTCATTTGGGCTTGGGCAAACGAACCATGAGAATACCCCGTCCTTCGGAGGGGACGTTAAGCCGTCGGTCCCATATACATGGAGAATCACGCCTGTATATGTAATCGCAGCCAGTGTCGATAAGAGTAGGGTGAAAACCCCTGGCTGTCCTGGATCCCTGGGCATCAATGGAAAGCAGTGTCTGAACACTGAATGATCTACCCAGGCTAAATAAAACAAAAATACAAAAAATACAAAAATATACAAAAAGTAATAACAGATTGTTTATATTGGCAAAGCAGCATTGGGTTGAATATCTATATTTCCCGTTTTTCGGTCACAAACGTGACCGAAGAATGTCCCTTGTCGTGTTGTTCATAAAAACAGTGTGTGTTTACTGATTTCACTTTGTCTGAATCCGGTAAGAATTGAGTCAGTTTGCTGCCTGTGTCTCAAATTGTTTTTGTGTATGTTGGGCTATTTTCTTTTGCACTGACAGTTTCTTTATCAGTTGGACAGCTTGAGTTCTGCTGTGTCTCTTCTTCCGACCTACCCACTTTGTAGAAAAAACACCTTGTTGCAGTTAAATCTTCTGGAAGTTCTATTGCTCTGAGGTATCTGGGCTTGAGACCAGTTAAACCAGTTTTGTAAGAGCTCTCAACCGTCCCTCTTCCGTTGGAGCATATCGATAGTATTGGTATAAGCTCAGTCTGTTGGAATGCCTTTGTACTCTCCGAGCTGTTTTGGAGTCTGCGTCCAGCTTTGGTTTTCTTTCCCCGCTTGGAAATCCTGTGGCAGCTAAACATTTGCTAAAATTATGAGTTGTAGAAGCCCTTGTCGGAGCCCTTAGGGATGTTATCGATATAGTGCTAGGCCTAATGCTTTGTTTTTAGTGTTTGACGTTTGGTCATGGCAACTTCCATTCTGCAGCGAGTAGCTGCAACAATTCAGAAGTGGAGCACTGTAGAGTAGCGATGGTTGCAGAGTTGGTACAATCCAAGGTTGTTTTTCCCAAGTCTCAGATTGGCAGGTGAAGGGAGTTGGTCGTAGATGACGATGATGTGGAAAAATAGATGTTCTGGTTTTTAAATATACAGGCACTTCTTCCATCATGCATCAGTCTGCATGGCCGAGTCCACGTTCAACCACTATCCTTACTTAGCACATTTGTAGAGGTAACCCAGCATGTCTTCCTCCTTCACTTCTTTCACCAGGTTAGCGACGCATTTTTCTGACTCGCGTCCTTAGAGAACTTTGGGGTTTCTTAAAACTAAGGCTTGCTCGGTCAGTTTGACCTTAGATCTCACTCAAGGTGAGGTGGTGATTTTATTGTTCGAGCACTTTTACTTATAGTAATCTACCATGTCATTTTTAGGATGATAACATGGTTAGTTCCTGAGAAAATGTTTCTTGATGAATGGCTAAACAAATGCATTTCAAAGTAAGCATCTCAGCAGCATTTCTTTCATGTGTCATAATACAGCAGAAAAATAAATTCTTAAAAAAATATCAATCAATATTAATCAATTATGCTGTTACCAACTGCTTCTCCATGCTATATAGTATACACATTAAACCATCATTAATTGTAGTCGGTGTTAGCAAATTCAGCATCTTTTAGCTGCTTGTGCAAAGCTGCAAGTTCAAACTTGCAAAGATCTCACCTCACCTAACAGGATAAAAGGTCATGTGTGGGGGTCATTAGAAGTCAATCTGTGCACCCATCCAATGAGTTTGGACCAGTGATTCTTAAAGTGATTCTATATAGTAACGGATTTGGTCAGCAAACCTGTTTCATTCATGGATTTTCATCAACCCCCCCATGTAAAAAGGAAATTTACGCCACTGGAAATAGCATAGGCTCCCTAGTCAAGATGCTTTGTTGTTAAATTTGGTATGAAAATCGTATAAAGCAAACAAAAGTTTTGATTTGTAAATAGCTAAAAGGTTCCAAGTGAATGCACATATTCAAGCTATTTTGTGTTATACTCAAAGAGGTTCTATATAGATAGAGAGGCAAAACGTTACGTAATCTTTAGAAATTCACCGTCTCGCATGTTTTGCCCACCACAAAGAAAACCTAGAGTACCAACAATAGAAAGCAATGGCTGCCTCCGCTTCTTCCACATACTGTGGGTGCCGCTTTGCATATACACTAATCGGTAGTGATACAAATTAATGTATGTGTTAGAGGTGGCCAGGTGTAAAATAGTGTACCTGGATCATTGTCCGCAGATACTCTTTTTTCTCATAATGCAATGCGCGCTTAGGTGAAAAGATGTATTCATTGAGGCGGTTTATTTAAATCAAGACGACTCATGTGTCATTTCATTCGTTGTGTGGCCATGGGTAGGACAAAATTTAACCACCCAATATCACCCAACATCCAACAACTGATATTTTGGCGGATTGTTTGTATCGAATTGACATTATGTGTGTATACAAGCACCCAAACTGATAATTATTCCGTGCAATATTCAGCACGGACGACTGGTTTTGAATGCGTTTCACCCCCTTGGTTATACTCGATTCGCGTTGATACGTTCGTCCCCCTGGAGTTTTGGACCTATTCCAATAAGTCGGAGAGGGGTCAAACTAGCTCTACCGGGAAAATGAAAGAATTCAAATGCACGTGCCACACCGGATTATCTTGGAGGACACTCCGGTCATTTAACTCGCTCACCTGCCACTAAATACAATTGCATTCATGTATTGAAACGCACTATAGTGTATTTCAGGCCTTAACATTGCTCACAATAACATGATTAACAGAAGTCCCTGCGCCTCATTGAATTGTTCACCTCCGCAAGAATGGTACGGGGTCACATATCAGATGAATCCAGTATAATAAGCCTGCTCTTATTGGCACTTGGATGAATCGTTGAAGCCTAGCGAGATTGTATGTCGTCATTTATACCAATCAATCAGTTCCCGGACACCCTCTGGTTGGATTGATTCGAATAATATTTTGACAATAAGTATATTATGCATAGACCTTATGTATTAAAATCACATCTCTAAGCATATCCAATTACGAACTCAAAAATCATAAGACAGAAACTCCTCCCTACACCTAGGTTTGCCATAAATTTAAGGGCTCTTATTATAATTACTGATTCCGCAGAAAAATAATCTCCGGGTCCTGGAATTAACTGCAATTTAAAGATGTGACGAGAGATTTCAAGCCATTTTCTGTCATATGTAGTGGTTTCATATAGATTAGACACCCCATAGATTTCTTGCCTTTTATTTGGCTACAGAAATGTCTTAAAAGTGAAAACAAAAGGTTATTTTGATATTCAATATAACACATTGGCTGACTTTCCTATTTGCTACAATAGGAAATTAGCAATTGACAAGTTTTGTACCAAAGGTGCCAAGAAAATAATTCTCAGCTTAATCTGTTCATATGGAAGTTTTTGAGAGAAAGCTGTACTTCAGTTCAAAAATCAGAAATTTTACATTTTGGCGAATCAATAATTACTCCAGCAGCGCATGCTCGTAATCTTGGTACCATTTTTTACTCTTCTATGTCGCTTATCCCAAATGTTTCTAATATTGTTCGCTCCACATCATTTCATATACGCAACACAGGAAAAATCAGAAAATATCTTAATGCTCATGCTGCAGAACAAATAATTCACTATGTTGTGACCTCACGCTTAGATGCAGGCAAATTACTTTTATTTGGTCTCCCTCATACTCAAATAAATCGTCTTCATCGCGTTCAAAACTCAGCTGCTCGGGTTATTACCCTGTCTGGAAAATTCACTCACATTACTCCAATTTTACGCGAATTGCACTGGTTACCTGTGAACTACAGGATTATATATAAATTGAGATTATTGTTTTAAAATCCTTAAATGGTGTTGCACCGGCATATGTTGATGATTTATTACAGTGCCATACAATCCTTCACGTACTTTGTCGCTCTGTATTAAAATGAATTGGTTGTTCCAAAATTCTTATCGTTTTGGGGGATAGATCATTCCTCATGTGCGGTACCATGTATCTGGAATAAGCTTCCACTTCATATCAAATCGTCCAATTTACCCTGATTCCATTAAGAAAATGCTTTAAAACATTATCTTTTTTAACGAAGCTTTAAAAAAAAATTTAGGTGATATTTTATTTATGTAGGTTGGTTATGATGTATTATATTATGGTATCTATTTAATGCAGCAGTTCATCATTTTTCATATGATGTGTAATTTTTTAAATTGTTTATGATGTATATATTTAATATGGTTTTGGATGTTAAATTGTAAGTTATAGTGTCATGCGGCCTTGAGCGCCTTTTAGTTGGCGGATCGTGCGCTTATAAATTTTCACCCTTTATATTTTATTATTTCAATTGAATACGCTGGACTGAGACCCACCGCGTGATAGCCATTTATAACCCCTATACAACTATATTATTTTCAATTAAAGGTCAAATCTGATCTGAGGGAAAATGATTCAATAGAGCGCTGCATTAGTTACGCCCAAAATCAATTTACTGTACAAGTTAAACGGTTTGTATCGCACCCATAATTCTTGATTTGAAAGCGCAATATTAGTGACGTAAATCCATTTAAACTATTTTATAAATGATTAAACGCGACAATAAATGGCCACTATGCTTACCTTATAATTAGCCGTAAATTGCTGTCCTAACATATCCAGTTTCAGATGACCATGCGCACTAGTTATCAGAGGCACTCGCTGTCATATAATCAATGTCTGTGACGACCCTACAAAGTTGTGTGTAACAGTTTTAGAACATCGATGCCAGAGAGAAATCTTAACGTTCTCCGTAAGCCAAACCATTTCACTACCAGGCACTTGTTGCAGACTATTCTATAGAATAAATACAGCCTGCTGGGATTTGCACTCGTGTGGAACTCTTACAGGCCCATGTCACTGGGAAATTGCGTAAGTCAGGCAAAGGTTTCAAAAATCGGGCAAAGTCTATTGAAGTTCCTGAAGGTGCAGCAGATCTCCAAAACTTGCAAACTTTGGAAACTTAAGGAACTTTTTGTGGACTCGGTAATTTTGCAGCCTACTTTCTGCATTCTCCCAAGTTGACCATGGGGCTGATAGACGCAATTTTTGATCATGTGTCCATTTATCCTTACCTTGCTATGTAAATTAAACAACATTTTGACACGAACTAAGGGTCCCTAGGGAGCATAAAAAACACCGTGTGAAATTTTTTAAAAAGTCAAAATGCAATATACATTTCATATCGTTCTCCATTACATATAGCAGTACAAAAACGATAGCCCTTTAGGTTTCGTAGAAGTTAGTTTGAACTTATTTTATTAGAAGGAAAACAATAGCCCATTTGGAGGATAAAAGCGCCCGTATCAGGCTCGTGCAGCGACTTTTTTCAAAAATGCGTAAAAACAATCATAAAATACTTCGAAAACCAAGAAAAGCTGGTATTATTTCTAGTGGGACATTCTTAAAATTAAACGGAACGTTTCAGAGAAAAAAAAGGCGTTTATATGGTACTTAAAAAAATACGATAAAGGAAGTAACCATGATTTACCAGCAAGCCACACCCCCACAACACACTCCACCACACAACACACCCACACAAACACACACACTACATGCCAACCCGAACACGCCACCCAAAAAAATCAAACCGCTTGCTCCCTGAGACATGCAACATATTCGAAATCACTAATTAACATTGCGTGATAAATCGAAGATTCCATTTAATATTGTTACATACCATGTCATCATACCCGGCCTATGTGCTAATATAAATTATCTGCCCCAAGGCCCCCCCCCCGCCCCATTGTCCCCAGGCGTCGTTATAAGCATTTGGATCAAATAATTAAAAATATTAAAAAAAAAAAAAATAGGTTTGTAGGCCCTTAAAATCACTTAATTGCAATCCCCAGGGATGCTTGTGTGACGTGTTAAACAAGCCCAGCCATTGCATAACTATCAACCCAAAACATGTTTGGTCAAAAAGGACCCAAGTAAATTGGGACATTGCGTAAAGTAAGGCCAAAGTTTCAAAAATCGGGCAAAGTCTATTGAAGTTCCTGAATGTGGCAGATTTCGGAAACTTTGCAAAACACTGAGTGCACATTAAGGAAATTTTGTGGACACGGTAATTTTCAGCCTACTTTATTGCATATTCCCAAGTGACATGGGCCTTCTTACCTGCTATGTCAACAGCTCGCGAACAAAAAACATCTCTGTATCATCCCCGTAAAAATACCTTTACTGGGCAGTCGTTTATATAGACTATGTCAAATCAGGTACGTACAGTTCCATTCTTAGCGTATATACATTCCATGGTAATATGGAATTTTGTAGTTAGAGTAAACGAACTATTACTATTGAGAGGTGCGTTGTATCTCGTACCGCTTGATTGATAATAGCTTGAAATGGCATCAGACGCAGCTAGAAACATGCAGGATTTCATTGTATTGTTTTCTTATTAGACAGATTAGGCTCAAATAAGCAAAGGATTATGCAGTCTAGTTAAACCGTGCTTTATTATGTTATGCTTGAAGAATAATCCATAACAGCCTTTTTTAACTTTAAATCGTCATTCAGTTGTCAGCAAGGTAATGCCACCCCTAGATCCGTATGGGTGGCAGCGAGACTTTGAAAAAGTTGATTTTTTTTGCAAAGTGAACTTCAGTCACCAAAATGGTAATTTGCTTTTTTTTTACTTTTTGAACATCTCAACACAAAGAAGTTGACGGTCTTGTCAAATTTTTCTTGAAATGTTTTACCGTTTTATCTAACAAATAAGGAAAAGTGGACTTTTTTTCTTTTTGTGGAATTTGTACTTAAAGCCACTATCAATGTTCAAAGTGAAAACGTAAAAATGTTTAAAAGCTTAAAGGGGCATTTTCTGATCATTAACCATCCTTTCTGTTAATGAGCAAATGTTTGTATCACTGAACAGATATTGCGGAATTGCTGTTTTCTTGCAGAAGCAACCAAATCTGCACTTAAGATTAGGCACATTATACAATACATAAGCAACGGTTCAAATGGCATAAAATGTCAACTTTTAGAGTAAATCAGAGGACACGGCTATAGATCACGAAATCCCTCTTTGATATCAACTCTAGCTGTCACGTTAAAGCAATATTAGCACATTTTTTGAAAAAAATTTTGAATTTTAAAAAATTAATATTTTTGCACAGTTACGTTGGTAATTGTCTAGGAAACTATACCTGCGAACGAGAATGCTAAAAAATGCGTATTTATCACAAAATAAGCGATTTTGTAATTAGAATTGGGATCCCAGATTGATATTAACGGCAGAGCTGGAAATGCTACGTTTATGTCCGTCCATGATGAAATAGTGCCACTTCGAGAAAATAACCTCTAACTTGACTTGCCTGAACTATTGAAACAACTAATGGATGAGCGTAGACACATACATGGCGCTATTTCCCGTCTATTTCACATTGGAAGACCGTTTCCAGCAGCCGTTGAATTATTATCGGGGATCCCCGATAATAATTATTCTAGTACAAAATTCCTTCGTTTGTAACACATAGACATTTTCGAGCTTAACCATTCACAGATATAGTTTAATAGCCAGTTACCAATGCAACCGTGTAAAAATCTCCAAATTTTTTGAAAAATTGGGGGGCGCTTTTCAAAAAAATGTGCTAATATTGTTTTAAGCTTGAGCAATTAAGCAACCTTAGACCTCGTCTCCCCCCCCCCCCCCCCGTGAACTTCGCTCCGCTCCGGTGTGCTAAAATGCCAAAAACTTTCATAAAAAGCTTTTACGTAATCGTTCTCTCATCCTTTCCGGTCATATTAGCGAAAAAAATTGAAGGTAGCACCTTCACCGGGGTTAGGGTATGCTGTCAATGTCGAAGGGTAAGGGGTTGGTTGCCACCCAAGGATATTTTATGGTGCATTTTTGAAAATATTATGTACAGTATGGCTCTAAAACTCTACGTATATGTAAAACTAGCCAATTGCCATCATTTAGAGCTGAAAACCGCATGAAAATCCGATATTCCTACGTTTTTTAGCGCAAAATTGGATTTTCGCCTATTTTCGCGGACTTGATGACGTCATTGTGATGCCATACTAGGTATGTTGGTACTTGTTGCGGTATCAAAGGAAAGAGGGCAACCATAGCTATCCACTGGTATCAAAATCATAAGCATCGGGTGCTTTACAACGAAGTCTCGAGGGGGGTTGTAACCACCCCCCCCCCTTGGTAAACCGTGTTACAAAAAAGGCTTGGTAAGACGGGGGTTAAAGGTGCAACGAGAGATTTCAAATAGCAGGTGTACCTAAAAATGAGTAAAATCTGCTTTTTGCACTGGTGTAAAGCTTTCTAAAAAAAATCCCCATCTGAAAGGATTAAGCTGAGAACTGTTTCTTTGGTACAAACATTTTTAAATTTCTCATTTCCTATAGGAGCAAATAGGAAATTCAGCCTGTTTTATATTGAAATATAAGCATATACAAATCACCTTTTGTTTTCATTTCTGTTTTCATTTCTGTTATTTCTGTAGCCAAATAAAAGGTAGGGAATCTATTGTGTCTAGTCGATATGAACTTACTACATATCACAGAAAATATGCATGACTTGATTGGGTTGGTTGGTTGGTTGATTAAATTGAATGGCGCATTCAGCAACAATGGCTATGTGCGCCAATTACTATGGAGACTACAATACAATTACGTAATTCAATCCGCATCAGTAGACAATGGTAGACAGGCGTAAGGTAGAAGTTGCATCTCAAACACAAAAACGGAATCGTTACGGAGCCACACCAGGCTGAGTCAACCGGTTAAGGTAGATAGGCCGCCCACCACAACTATACAGGTGTCATATATTACAGCGTCCGTGTGACTGAGTGTCCTACCATCCATCTGTCTATTGTGTTCGCCATTGAGTGCTGTATGCATCATTTGTTTCAGCACTGTACCCAAATGGCCTCGTCTACAAGGTCACGGTTTATTCCGTACATGTTGCTATGGTAGCTAGGACACTCTCTCATGGGGGACACTCAGTTTCTTTACACCGGTACTACGTCTATGCTGACCAAAACCGTATCCAAGCCTGTTACCCATCTTCCCCGTTAGTTCACTCAGGCTATCTCCGGCCATATCCAAAGCTCGAGTCGCTAGGAACTGCTCAGTAGGGATAAGGCATAATTCAAAGCATTAAACCGGGCTGGAACAATACCGGTAAGCCTGAGCTATCCGTCTGGTACCACGTGGAGGTGGGGATTGGGCTGCCCGCGTACACTTACTTTGCCGGCAGGGTCGATCGGACTTACAGACGCATGACTTGAATTCAGTTTTAAAATGGTTGAATCAATTTTATTCCGTTCCGTCCTTTGTTGATCCTTTTAGTTGTGTTTAAGCGCTTTTGTGTTTTTTTGGGTGCTTTAATATGTCAGACATGATTGTTTGAATTAAGTTTGGAAGGTTTTTTGAAATGGTTTTAAGAATCTGAGGTGTTACAGGTACGGTAAATCTCAAAATGGCCTACAATTGAGTAATTTATAACCAAATATTCGCATTGGTAAAACATTTTTGTGGGTCACACAATGCAAAGTTGAGTGCAAAATTCAAAGGTACACTAAAAGAAGTGTGCTGTTGGCTTCCTTGAGTGTTTCTCCGTTGTCTTATGATCCCTGGCTTTTGTTCAACTAGTAAAGAAAGATGAGAGTTTTTGGCTATTTTTATTCCTCTAAGTCCAATCCTATGGTTCCAAATTGGGAAGAGACACTAATCTCTTTTGATTTGCTGATGCACTACAACATAAACGAATGCATTCGAATGCATACCTTCCCTTTCCCGAGAGCTGCAAGCGAGTCGGGTTACATTGAAATGTTTTGACCAATTTTGTGAATCTTGACAAACCAAAGTATGCTACGAAGCGTTTTCTCTCCTGTTTTGATGACGGCTTTTTGGGAAGCGTAGAGTTTAAATGATGTCTTGACATAACTTTTGGTAAATTCATTGAGAATGGAAGTGGGTCTTAAAATTAGCATGAGGAGTTTTTGTTTCACAAAAGTGACAAGGAAGAAATAAATGCTGAAAAACGTAATTCTTCATTCATCTGTGTGTTGTAGTTGTTTCGTATATCTGAACAAACAGAAGTCTCAATCACTGACTCATAATATTCATATTGCCTTTTATTAGGTTATTTCGATCTTGCAGATGCCAGGCACTTAAACTTGTAGATATTCCATCATAGAAGGATCCTCGCATCCCCCCGTGTTTATCCCGCCGTGACCTAGCCATGCGCACAGCGCGATGCCCATCGAGAAGGAATCCTCGCTACCCCTGTGATTCGCCCCACCCCCGCAATTATTATTGCGCTTGCCATCAGGAAATCGTCACCATCATTTTCGCCTTCATCTCGGCTGCTGCTCGTTAAACGCCCACCCTTAGCCGCACTTAGAGTGTAATACACCTGTAACTCTCCGAATGTGTCGATTGCATCGCACGAGGCAATTGAGACTAATTCTCCTTGCCCAATGACGTAAAAACAGTTGACCACGGCGATTTCGACTCCATTTGAACGTTTCTGAATGATCACGAGTCCTGGATTTCGACTGAACCACCTTGCTCTCATGTAGCTTAAAAAGTATACTAGAATTTGTATCCCCCTTTGGTAGTACCCATGTTTGATGTCTGGCACAATGACTACTATCGAGCGCTTTAAATTAGAATACCACTTGAAACATTTTTCATAGATTACCCTTATTCCAGTAGTGTTATTCAGCTTGTAGGCGAGGTCACTATAAATATACAAGACTATCGCATAGTAAATTATATCCTTTATCTTTGGGGCTTAGTTCTTTTCCAAATATTCAAAAATGTTTGGCACTCACGCAAGCGTACATGAAGAGTTCCATGGTATGGTTTATTACACATTGAAGACGTTGATTAACAACCAACCTTGGTGATAATAATCTTTCACTATAGAGCACTTGAGACATCACGTATCAATGGTCTTCTGTGGTCAAATGCCAATTTTGTTTACCTGAGATGGGTCGAACAATTTCAACTTAAATCCTGCTCCACTTCCATTGAATTGTTAACTGCTTATTATTTACCAATTTTTCAAATTTTCACATCCACTAGGTGATTCTAAAATCATCACAAATTTGCTTTGAATTTGAGACAGAATTGGAAGGTAGAGTTTATGCTAACGCCGTTACATAATGTGGCTACTTAATAAAAGTTCAAATCAGTGAGTCGGAAATATTATGCTGCCCATGTTCAACACAAATTTTAAGAAGACTACACATACACGGAATTCCTAGTAATTCTAAGTATTTATTGAATGTCCTGGATTTTGAAATGAGTCTTTATTTTTCTTTACACAGGTAGATGAACAGAACATTTATCTTTGACACCATTTCAAAGACAGCATATCGCCCTGAATTTATCTGAGATGTATTATCATCGCATACGTTCTCTGTGGTTTGTCTCATTGATTGTGTTTTGAAGACACTTCCTGGAAACCCTAAAGAATTCCGAGGTGAAGAGTTACATAGCCTAATTCAGTTATTTAGTTAATAATTATGACCTTTAGCGACTTAACTAGTTTACTTATGAGACTCTCGGTCATTTTATTGACCGCCAGCTTTCACAACGACAAAGCAAACAACAAAACAGTCGTTGCACAACTTACACCTGGATGGAACACAAGCAGTAATGAGTCTCAACCTTGCATTCTCAGCCGTGGAATCCACGATGGCGTGGTGAAATTTCATGTCAGTACGGCACAGACTTGCAAACTACGAGTAACTGCTCAGCAAGACACACTAACCTTTATTCAAATACCAAATATAAATATTTCTCAAAGTGTTTTCATTTATGTTGAAAGACAAGGGACTTTAAATGATTGCAAAAATATATATGTAGCGATTAAAGGTCAAGCATTTGAATGTACAATTGCTTTTGTACACAGCTATCTTCAGCTTAATTTACAAGGTAATGTCAGTCTGTTAATAAGTAACACACAAGGTGTAGAATATCAGTCAAAAAGATGCCCAGAAAACCAAGAAATGTCCAAATCTGCTTTAAGGGTAAACCACATTTCAATTTGCTCCAATGTGAAAGGATATAACGACACAATTTCATGCGCTTAGTACAATGATCACATCTTCTGGGATACCATCAAAACGTTATCAGGCATGTGTACCTTGGATTTTCCACCACATTGTAATGCACATCTGAGCAACAGAGAGGTGAGCTTTCATTGTTTTTATGATAATTCGGTCTCAAATGAACAAGTAATGATCGACTATCCCATTGATGTAATTAGCTTGGATCTTACAGGCAATAACATAGTCAAACTGAAGGCAAATACATTTTCAGATTTGACTATTTTAAGACATCTATCCCTGGCGTATAATCGATTAGTTTCATTAGAAGCTGGGGTATTTAATGGCTTATATAACTTAAATAATTTATCTCTCTTTCATAATCAGTTGCAATTAATAGATAGAAGTGTCTTTAATGATTTATTAAGCCTTACTCTCCTTGATCTGGGTGATAACATGCTGAGTACATTACCAGTTGGGATTTCTCAAGGTCTGGGGAATCTGAGTGAACTTTACCTCTATGGAAATCAATTGACAACACTAGATAGCGGTGCCTTTAATGATTTAATAAGGCTTACCTACCTTAGTATGGACGATAACATGCTGAGTACATTACCAGTTGGAATCTTCCAAGGTCTGGGGAATCTGACTGAACTTTACCTCTTTGGAAATGTATTGATAACACTAGATGGAGATGTTTTTATTGATTTAATAAGCCTTACTATCCTTGCTCTGAATGATAACATGCTGAGCAAATTATCAGTTGAAATTTTCCAAGGTCTGAGAAATCTGACTGGACTTTTTCTCTTTGGAAATAAATTGACATCAATTTATGAAAGTTCTTTTCAAGGTTTATGGCTTTTGCAAATACTTAGTTTGTCATTGAACGCACTTGAAGAACTAACTACTGGTATATTCCATGGATTGATTAATTTGAAAATACTTTATTTGAGAAATAATCAACTGAAAACCCTACACAATGATATATTTCTCGACATAGTAAGATTGACGTTTCTTAATATGGCTGGTAATCAAGTACAGAAAATGCCAAACATAAGAAATTTAACTCATATACATTATATTAACCTGAAAGGAAATCCGTTAACAAAAATAAACACCAAAGCAAGTCTCCCAAAGACTGTAGAATTGTATGTGAGGCAGCATGAAATATGTGAATGTTATGTATCCACTGATATTAACTGTAGTGCAT
>JAMKCH010043234.1:0-12473 GCA_023653785.1 Ophioderma brevispina
ATATCAGCAGAGGACATTGTTGGCGCTGTGAATTTCCTAGCACTGATGTCCCTTGCAAGAAATGCGGCATTGCCAAATATTGTAGGGATAGGTGCCGTGTTCAAGACCGGGATCGACATCGGCCACAGTGTGAAGTGTGGAAGCCTAAAGCCTGCTCTAATCCAGGTTGTAAGAAAGCAGAGCAATTGAAAGAGGTCAGAATAATCTCTTTGCAAAACAGCTATTTGAGCGAGTTGACGTTGTTTTCAAAAAGTATTTATCACTTTCCCTGGACTCTGGGCTACTTCTAGCCCAGTTTCGACTCAGCAGTTCCATTGTTTTAGCGCAGTGACGCTGAACCATTGCTAACAGAGCTGACATAGGCAATCTGGCCCGAACCTGCCCTTGATTTCTTGACATCATGTCTCGCTTCTAGGTTGTTTTTAAATGAAAGTGTAACCCGATATCGTCTGGTCTGCCCGCACAATTGTGATGGCTGCATATCACAACAGGCCAATCTTTACCGCTAAAATCCTTGTTGTGTGAGTCACAGGAAATTGCCTAGCACGGGTCCATTCAAAGGGATAAGCAGCGATTTGCTGATCCAAAACATTGAAACAAAAATCATCAAAATTCCTATTTTGGTATTTTTGTTACTGGCATGGATACGCTAACATAACCTGCAAGTGGCTGGCTTGAAATCTGTGTATTAAAGACAAGGCAGTACTTTTTATCTGATTCTGTTATTTCTATACGTGCTCATCAAAATCCCGAATTGAGATCAAAAAAGTCTTTTCCAGTGAATATCCCAGATTATAAGCGTAATATTGTGCACCATGACCTGTACAGTTTGACCTCAAACATAAATATTATTGATCTTTGTGTATTCTGTACTGGTGGAAACCACAATCAGCTGTTTAGTGTATAGAGTTTGAGATGCCATCGCTGAATGTCTATTTGCGGGGGACGGCATGAGAAATTTCCTCAATTACTTCTTTTTTCATTATTTAGTGACTATTTAGTTATATGGAATTGTACACACTTATCTTTGATTTATAAGCTATAAAAATGCATTTCCGTATGTTTTATTCTCTTGCATTATCGCTGCTTATCCCTTTAGGCAAGTAGCAAAGGTCATTGGAACAATATTTCAAATAGTAATCATTGTTCCTAGTTGTACAAGAGAACTGTTGCTCTTTCAATACCTTCAAATCATTGAGAGTTAGTCCAGACAGTAATGGAATCTAATATAGTTAACGTGCCTTATTTTACTGGTAAGTACAGATTGTTTCGATAGAGCTCTAATGGGGTCTGTCAATTATTTCGTTGCATAGTAGTTATTGCAGAATATTCGAAAGCAAACAGAAGTGCTTTTGGTAAATGAAAATCACATTAAACATGTTAACCGTAGTAATGAATCTGGTTACTCATTACACGTATTTCTCTGTTCATTGCAGTGTGCCAATTGCTGTGACGCATTGTATTGCAGTGTTACTTGTCAACGTCAGCATTGGAGAGATCACAAACGAAGTGCCAAGAGAGACTGGACACCATTAAAAAGACTGCTCGAATACTTGCACAGCACTTCTATGGTCGCGGAGGAGAAACACGGCATAATGGGTATGCCTTACTATATCGGAAATACTATCGCACAAGATCTTTGTTTGAATCTGCAAGGCAACGGAGCCTTGTCATATTGTAACCAAATCATAGCTCTGACACAGGATACTGCATCTGTCTGCTGGATGTGGTAACTTACGCAGTTTACTGTATCAACCGTTACATCACTACCTGAAGATTTTCAAGGTAAACTGCACGATAACGCTAAACGACATAGACCCCTTCGTTCAGGCGCGCGAGTTCTATTTCTCTTCATGATGACACATCAAATTTTCTACAATTCCTGATATTGCTTTCTACATTACTACTATTTGGGTACCCTTGCACTTACCAGAACATGCCTACAAGCTATTGATTGAGATCGAGGCCCTGTGTGGCAACAAGGAATGCAGATCTGAAGGAGATGATGAAATACGTCATTGATTAGAAACGATGTGATGACCTAGAATCTTTTGGACAAGTTTGGGAGGGGTGGCACAGTTGGATCAGCAACAGGCAACTTGGCGTACATTGACTCTCAGTCAACGAGAAAACAAATGTTTCCAGACGAACCCACCCTGCTGCCAGCCGAATGGGGAAGACTTGACTCATACCGAGATGAGTCCCCAGCGCATGAAAAATATCTCTATCTTGGTATACACTGGCGTACTTTCTTCCATCATGCAAGACTGCGCAAGGAGAACTGGAAAATCCCGACATGTCAGGAAGAAGAGACAGAGGAGGCGGGTCAATGTAGTAACCTCCGCGTCCGTTCTTGGTCCAGCAATTACCATAGCTTTCTCAGAGATTGCCAAGAGACGAGATTTCCGTATTCTGCTTGACGTCATATCTGATGACCATTTGGAAAATGGGATTAATTTGCAATCAATCTAATTCTCAAGTAGCGATTCTCTCCTGGTAATGTACCACTCGTATGTCACAAATCAGATCCAAGAAGGATTGGTTTCCTTTCACAAGGGCGTCTTGCTGTGTCCCGCGTTATGCTTGGCAGAACTGTGTCTTTGAAAATAACTGCAGAAAAGGTACGAATGCAAAATTTGGACGAATACCCTTCACATCAAATGTTAGTTGATTACGTTGGCACTAAGATCCTTCTAGACGTCCATGAACCTCTACTGCTACTACAACAAGAATTATTTGCGGTAATCGTCACCCAATACTTGGACTGGTAGCATGCTTCCCTCCGTCGATCGCGATCATCCAACTCATTTATTCTATGGTATTGCAGCAGTGGATGTATGGTGCTCGAAAATACACGGGATTACCATGGTGCGTTTCAGGCACCAGTACCAAGAATACTTCAACAACACTCCCCCTTCATTGACTATCTGCGAGCGGAGCTTATGGCTTGTGACATGATCCTGGACATGATAGGGAATTGTAAGAAGGTTTCCATTATTTAGATGTAAAAAGGTGTAGCGGACTTCGCATGAGGGACTTCCGAAAAGAGGAGTTGAACAAGTCGCTCCTGGCGATATCGATGCAATGCGAGAGCAGTGAACATGTTGCCGGGGTTTTTCCAACGCATTATTGAATGGTCTATTCAATGAAACAGTTGCTAATGCACTCAACCGTATGACTTTTTTTCCAAACAAAGATCCACCATGTAGTGACAATTAAATAATGAAGCATATTTAACGTACTACGACATACGTACAATTATGTACAGTTCTCATCAGGGCCGTATCCATGGGGTTCGGGGGGGTGCGACGCACCCCCCCAACAATGACAAAGGTCCGTTTTTAGGATGGGATGTCCGCTTTGCCGTTTAAGGGTCCTGTTGTCAATTAAAATTTGTTTGTTGCACTGTATAATGAATTCTAAATACCATCGCATTACACATTGTTCAGTGTTACTTACGACGACGCTGCGACGAATAAGAAATTTTTTTCTCCTCCCCCTTCCCCACCTTCCCCCCCCCCCCCCCCCCCCCCCCCCGCTCTTTCAGATTTGGAGACGAACGGGAACAATTTTGGGTGTCAACCGCGAGCGTAGCGAGCCGACATTTTTTTTGTGCGCAAAAGTGCGCTTCTGGCAAATCCGCACCCCCCGCATAAATTCCGGCTACGGGCCTGGTCTAATCATAATGAAAGGTACAAGTGCAATCCAGAATCTAACAACACTACCTGGCCCGGAACTACCTACCGTCTTTCCGTGGTGTTGGGATGGATATGGACCTCCTCTAGTAATAATTTCCCTGGTGGATCCCACTCGCCATAATCCGTTTACGTCTGACATAAATCGTTTGTTTGAGAATCATTTTTTTCATTATAATGCAGTTCTAAACTAAGGTGCGGGGGTTATGGGCAAATTTTTTGGGGGGGGGGGGATATATCAGAGCGAGATTGTTTTTGCCTGTAGTACGGGCGTGGGAGCCGAATTCTGTGCACATGTCACTTACGTAGCCTGTAAAAGGATTTCATGGCCGGAGGTTTCGCCATCAGTGTGTGATCCTCTTCACACAGCTTAGCGTCCCTTGGAGAGAACTGCACGCGAGTCTGGCACTTCTTCAATCGTTTAAAAAAACCCCGATATCATTTTTAATAAAAGTCTATGGTGATAGATCGTTTGCTTACGGAGCATCACATTTGTAGAAAACCCCGACACATTTGACACATATTTTGGCTCCTGATTATGTATCCATTTAATATTTTCTGCGCACTTAATCTTGGTATTGTGGGATGGGGGGGGTGTGTCGTGAGTTTTGGAACGGTTTCTTTCTCTTTCTCGTTCACTCTATTCTCAAATATCGGTTTGCCTATGATATTTTTCACTAGATAAGGTATGATGAGTATCTGAATCCAGGAAATAAGATCAAGACTTCACATGTCGCTGTGGGTACATACTGACTACACACAGATCCTCACAACTTCCGATCAGGTGCTTATTATGTTCTTAGTGTGAGAGGCAACCATGTTGTCTTTTCTCGTTTGGTTAGTGTGTGGCTGCCATTCTTGGCCGAAGCAATTAAATATATATAATTTTTTTTTGGCTTTGGCAAGAGTTTACGACAACAATTATATTAGTCAAGTGTGGATTATTTCACAACTTGGCCATTTTGGCATAACCTTTGGAGATATTTGACGGCCACCCCTCTTTTTGAAACAAGATAATACTTTGGCATGCTTGGGAAGATTTCTGCTGGCCTTAAAGTCTTGACTCGAGATTTCGAATATTATTTTTTTTGTGTAGCAATGAAGAAATAGTCAACTAGAACGAAAGATAGTCACCTAAAATGCCCATTCCAAAGTGTAGAGATGAATCTGATTTTTCGTTTTCATGCATTACAATTTATGTACATTTAACAGTGCTAGGAACGTGTATAACCAATTTCCGGATCCGGAATTTTTTAAACAAATTTGCGATTTTCTATATGAAGGACTTCGATTTGATCTTATTATTTTTACACAGTGATTATATATGGACAATCATAATTTAAATGCAAAAAACAAAATTTGTTGAAAATTGATGGCGCCCTCCCCGGGAAAGATCTCTGAGTCCGCCTGTACTGACCCTAAAATATTTTCCCGGGTATTAAAAAAAATTCACTGAAGTAAATCTTTCATGAAAAAAATCTCCATCTGAAAGGATTATGCTCTGAGACTTATTTCTTTGGTACTAAAAATTGTAAATTTCTAATTTCGCATTGACGCAAATACGAAATTCAGCATAAACCAGGCTCTGAATCAACAAATCAAAATCACCTTTTGTCTTTCACTTGTAAGATATTCTCTAGCCAAGTATAAAGTAAAACTTCTGTGTGTCTAATCTATAGAAATCCCTATTGAACACAATGTATGGAAGCTTCAAAATCCCTTGTTGCACCTTTAATGAGTATTTTGGTCAAATGCCGCTTTTCAATAGTTTCCAATTTTGGGCGCCATTTCTGGAAATTGGAATAAAATCAATCCCAATGGGAACACATACGGCCCCTACTACTTCTATCTCTTGGTCACAATATAATGTTCTGAAATTTCTACTTAAATTATCTCTTAGTTATCTTAATTGGTGTCATAATATGTATATCATATTTTTTCACATCGATGTTTATCTATTGAATTGTATGTAATGTTTTATAATAATATAATTGCTCCTTGATTTCTATATGAAGCGCCTAGAGGCCCGAGGCCTCTGCATAAGAGCCCTCTACAGATTGTTACTGTGTTATTATATTTATGATATTCGTTTAAACACTGTATAATTTTGTAACCGTTAAGAGCAGTTGAATATTAAAGTTCAAGTAAGAGGGTGTTACTAATGAGGTTACAATTCACAATTAATATTGGTGTTTTTATAGTTTTTTCGTTCGTTGTTTTGTTTAGAAATATTTCTTTGCTTCTGGGTTCCGCTTTTTGGACTCGCACTCATTACGTGTATTCAAGAAGGGTCATGGTGTAGCCGACAATTTACGCTGGCCTTATTATTAACTTGCAACAAACACCCATCAAGGTGTGTCAATTGAATTTAGGGAGCTGTCATTTCTTTTTTTACGGAGGGGGTTAATTTTTTCATACTTAAGGTGGCACGAAATATAACCATTGACAAGGGGGATGCATGAAAAGAATAATTTCGCTTTAAAGTTTCAATATGGAGTTTGAGAATATTTCACTCGACCTTTTTGTGGGCCGCCAGCATAGCTGGAAGGCACACTAGCGTCGATGTATGGATGATGTATGTCGTATTATGATATGATGTATGTCTAGCTCCGTCAAACCAAATTTTACAAAACGGTGAACCGACCAGAACGCATGTCCGATTGATATCGCTTGGATGTGGGTTTTTGGGAGACACAAGTAGTACCCATGAAACTGCGATGGTATATATCATATTAGGAGCCCATTTGTTGCCGGTAATGTATATTAATGAGGTTATTGCCGATTTGTTGTGATTGGCAATAACAAGAAGCGAACCTTGACCAAAACGCAAGTCCGATTTGATGGGCAATTGGTTATGAATTAGTGGAAAGCAAACTGGCCCCCACGGCAAAAACTGGTGAAGTAAATTACATTTAATGACTTCATTTGCAATTTCTTTTTGATTGTTGATAAACAAGAAACGTTAACCAAAACCAGAACGCAATCCCTGACAGAAATGGGCACTGTAAAGTTCCTAAAGTGGCTCACACTGGAAGAATAATGAGATCAAAAGCCGTACCTTCGCGAAATCCAAATAGTTAATATGGAAAAAATGTTAGCTTTGGGACCTCTTTCCGAAAAAAATGACAGCCCCTTACTTTCGGGAAAACACCGACTCATGCAAGGATTTCATAATACTCATTTCCGCTATCAACTTTGAACCCCGAGGACTTGAACAGTTGACAAGAATTCATGCTGGGGTTTATAATTCTGTGCAAAGTTCGGGTGTGTTATCCACATGCATACAATTTACAACGATCTGCTACGTCTGGGCTACAAAGGGAAGTCATTCGTACAACCACAATTCAAGTTTCATGTCCACTGAACGTTTGATTTGGAGCAAACAAGGCAGAGGTAAGATATGAGTTCCATTAAACATGTTAAATAGCTTATGATTATCTATAGTATTTTTTAACTGTCGATTCTGATGGACTAATTAGTCCCAAAACTTAATAAATAATGAATGAATGGCTACTTTGCCTCCAGACTCATGGTCCTGTCTTAAACAAAACCTATGTAAAATACAAGTTATGGTGTCACGACTAAAGGCATTTCAGCATGGGTCTGTTACCTCTCAAATGTCAGACGGGTCAACCATTACAAGTAGTGGGGCGTATAATATAACAGACAGTAAAAAGTATATTTACAGGTGACTATCTTGGATTAAGAGTGCTCCATCCCATTACAGGAGTTTTGGTTAAGACACGAATGAGCATCCGTCTGACGATCCGTCAGTGGTCTTGAAAATTTTATTTCACGGCTCTCTTGTAAGGGAGTAGTTTAGTTTAGTTTGGTCTTACAGAATCATATAAACAATCGAGATAGCAACAGAAAAAACCATTATGATAAATAAAGTATTAAATAGGGCAACACCAACTATAATATCATCGGAAGCTGGCAAAACACTTATCACACAACAATCAAAGTTGCAAGGCTGGGATGGCCCATAAAGCCCGGCGACAATCAAAGTTGCAAGGCTGGGATGGCCCATAAAGCCCAGCGACATACATGTGCATGATTGGGGTCCTCAAACATAAAGATGGTTGTGGACGAATGAAAAAAATAAAAAACTGAAAAACCTCACGAAAGAAAGATTACACATGAGGTCAGTGGTAAAAAGTCATCAGATTTATGTCTGAGAGAAGTTTCTAACAGATGTTTTTACAGCCTTTTTTAATTCCAATTTATTGCGCATGGACTGAATTTGAGGTGGTAAAGCATTCCAGTCTAAAATGGCGTTGCAATGATTTGGAAGCAATACCGGTAACTCTCGGGACAATGAAATTGAAACTGCTGGAGTGGGTATAGTGAGAGTGAGAAATTGAAGCCCTATTGAAATTGTGGGTGGGGTATGGTGACCCAGTACCATTAAAGATATTAAAAACATGGTTGAGTCTTAATTGCTTGACACGGTCCATCGGACTCAAGAATATAATGGAGCTGCGAGTCAATTAATCAATGTGTGTCCTAGGAGACAGATCAAGAATGAAACGAACAGTTTTGTTTTGGGTAACCAGTAATTTTTGTCAAGGTAGCATTGTATTAGTGCAGGGCACAGGTTCTTACGCAGGTTTTGGTTCAAATAGCTGGAATGTCTGTAAAGAAACTTAAGACGACCAATGGCTTTCCTGACCAGACTATCAACCATAATGTTTCCTGAGACTGTTTGATCAATTGAGACGCGTAGGTAGTTGATACAATTTTGGGAATTTATAACTTGGCCACTATAATTGATGTTAAAATCAGTTGCTCTCTTTTAACTTAGTATGAGACCCGAATAATATACTCTCGGTTTTACCCACATGGAGGTATAGTTGATTATCCACGAGCCATTGATTACAAGATCCCAAATCTTTGTTGAGTTCACGCGAAACAACCCTGTGGTCTTTGTTGGCAACAAGGATAACACTATCATCAGCATGGAGCAACAACTTGTTACATACAGAACAGACCATGTCGTTAATATAACATAGATACAGTAACGGACCAAGTAAACTACCTTGTGGAACGCCACATGTAATTTCCCGAAAATCAGATGAAATACCATCCACAGAAACAAGTTGTCGTCTATTTGATAAATAGGATCTAAGCCATCCAGGGTCGATTCCCATGCACTCTCCCCGCCAACATTGAGGCAAGGGTCCAATATGGATCCTACATGGGCCAAGTTTCTGGGCCCCAAATTGTCAGCCCATGTGGGGCCCTCTTTTTTTGTCGTCGGGAATCATGATGGTCCCCAGTGGGTTATCTACTTGGGCCGTAGATGGGCGCTTTATAGGGCCCAGTACAAATCACACGTATATTAACGGCTAATTGCATGCTTTAATTAAAGAAATTAAGTCTAAGATGGATGAAAAAAGAGTTACAGTACAGTTGGTTATTGTTTTAATTCCAACTATTCATTAGGGATCAATTGCATCTCATATTAAAACGGTTACAAATATTTATTACTTACCTTGATTGGATTCGAACCCGGAACCTCATGATCTTAAGTCTGATGCTCTATCCAGTCGACCACTTGTACTGACAACTCGGCATTAAATTAGATTATTTAAAGTTAAAGTTATTAAACTTATACGTAATGGCCTTCATATCGACAGGGATGAGTTTGGTCGACCTATTAAATAAAGTTAGATAACTATTTTATACAAATAATGGAAAATAAAACATTTTGCCCACAACTGGGCTCAAAATGGGCAGCCCTGAAAATGCCTATCCTTGCATATGACTTATGAGCAAAATCCGGGAGCAAAATATACTCAGCCGGCCCATTGAAAACCTATAATGGCCCCATTTAGGAAACCCACTTAAAGCCCAAGTAAAGAAACCCATCATTGACCCATTGAAAACCTAAAATGGCCCCATTTAGGAAACCCACTGAAAGCCCAAGTAAAGAAGCCTATCAGTTACCCATTGAAAAACTACACTGGCCTCATTTAGAAAGCACATGTAATTCCCATGCCCACGTAAGCCCATGTAGCCCACGTGAAAACCCAAGTGGGCCCCACTGACCATTGTTGGAGGGGCTAGTTTTGAACAAAAAAGTCATGATTGAGCATTCCTAATTCCAAAGATAGTCACCTGTAATACTGTTCAGTGAAGCGATGTGCTAATCGTCGAACTGTTCTCACCCACATAAAGAATGTTACAGCGAGTGCAGATAATAATATAAACAACATTAGTAGAAACGCAGGTAAAGTGATCTTGAATGATGAAGTGACCTGACGGAGATAAGTCGCATTGGTGACAAAAGAACAAGTGTTACATCGTAAGTGTCTGCACATGCTGCAAGAGCACTCTCTTGGTCCAGAGGTTTGGGATGGGAAGCTCTCACTAGATGACCCGAAAGATTCCGGTCTCTTCTAAAAGCTGCAGCGGGGGATTTTGAAAGACATGTTGGGTGGATGGATCACGTTGCAAACTGTTGTAGTATTTGAAAATAATGTTCCGAATGGCGACGTGGCGAGGATGGTAAGTAAGCACGAGCGGGGTGCGGCCAGTGTTATCATCGATGGATTGGTGGAGCGCATCATCACGTTAAACTTCGCTGATCCGTGTAATAGCAGACTGGTTGATTTGATCTGGATAACCGCGATCCCTGAAGAAACCGCTCATTTCATCCGCAACTCTGTTAAAGTCGTCCTCCTGGCTGCAGATACGCTTGGCACGGAGTAATTGGCTGAACGGAATGGATTTCTTACATGCTGGTGGGTGGCTGGATTCATAACGAAGGAAGTTATGGGCATCAGTGTCCTTATAATGAATGGTGGTTTCAATCCTATCACCTTTGATGGATAATTCCAAATCCAAGAAAGGGAGGTTACTGTTGGATATCTCGTGAGTGTAGGAAATGTTCTGGTGATAACTGTTGACATAGTCTATGAAGGACTCAAGATCTTGCCACTCACCAAGAAAAAACCCAAACAATATCATCGATGTACCTCTTAAAGAGCACAGGAGTCGGTCTTTTGTATTGACTCAACAAATTTCTTTCGATATATCCCATGGTGAGACAGGCGACACCATAACCGATCCGGGATCCCATTGGAAGGCCACTGCATTGTCTGTAAAAGTTACCATTGAACTGCATGTCATTGGTACTGAAGATGAGATTAAATAGCTTCAGAAGGGTGTCAGTGGATATACTTTGGTCACTCTGCATGTTAAGGTAAAACGAAAGTGCTTGCATGCAAAAGCTCAAGCGGAAGGATAGTGTAAAGTGGCGTCATGTCTATAAACAAAAATGTCGGGTTGTTCGAGTTTGAGATCCTTCAAGATAGGGATAGCGTGAATAGAATCCTGTACATATGTGGGAAGCTGCTTGAATAAGGGGGTACGTCAGGCACGTCGCAACGTAAACTGTAGATCATGAATGCGAAGGGGTGGCCCCAATTGATTGTAAAGTTTTCATCTTAATTTAATGAATGACCTTGAACTCAATACCCTATTTGTAAGTTTTGTGCCGATATTTCCATCGGTTTTCATAATTATGAATGCTAACAACGTGAAAATACCATTCCAATAAAGGTGCATGTCGTGATTTGAGCACCTTCATTCTGGTTTATGGTTCATTAGAGATCCTCGAAAAGGTTATTTCCAAAATTTCAGTTCTGACAGTACGTTTCTGATGTTATGAGCAAACGTTTGTATCACAATGCCCATAGGCCACTGTGTTATAATTTACGGACAGGAAATACAAAATTACGTATTTACTCCAGAGCAGACCGAATCTTCGTGTAAGATTAGGCACACTTACTATACCTGGGTCAACTGTTAAG
Organism: Ophioderma brevispina; assembly: GCA_023653785.1. Classification (NCBI taxonomy): domain Eukaryota; kingdom Metazoa; phylum Echinodermata; class Ophiuroidea; order Amphilepidida; family Ophiodermatidae; genus Ophioderma; species Ophioderma brevispina. Next base: position 11,513 of record JAMKCH010043234.1, read on the forward strand.
ACGACATGCATATAAATTCAAATATTTTGAGGTCAGCAAAGGGGAGAGACGAGGCTGTGGAGTACTGGATCACGATATGCCCCTTTAATATTAATCGACCGAAATGAGGCATTTGTTTGCTCATAACATGCTAAATCAAACATGATCTAAGAGGGTAAATGACAAAACAGTGACTTTCTTGGGACTTATTTCAGACACCAATATTTTGACCACTTCCGGTGAAATACGAGGTCCTGAGGCGAGACGGTTAGCGTTCGGGACCTTTAAAGATGTTGATCTGACAGGTGCTAGTAGGATTAAACCTCAATTATATGTAGCAGTAATGAGAGTTAATACCTACAACATGAAACAAATGAACTGAAAACTTGGTGAATTCAATGGGGATGGTGGCTGGAAAGAAAAGCATGTTGATTCATGATTAAAATATTTGTGCATATTTTTCAGAACTATGGATATTCGCAAGGGTCACTGCTGGCGTTGTGAAGCTCCAAATGCTGAAGTCTTTTGCAAGAAATGTGGAATTGCCAGATATTGTAAGGATAGCTGCTGCGTTCAAGATCAGGAACGACATCGACCACAGTGTGAAGTGTGGAAGCCTAAAGTCTGCTCGAATCCATCCTGCAGGAAAGCAGAACAATTGAAAGAGGTAAAAACGTTTGCTTCGTTGCGCATTGAGATTGTATCCAGACAATATATAAATGGGAAGCGATGGACACCTTTCGGACCTAAAACCTATAGATGATATCTATCGCTCCTCTGCCAGCCCTGGCTTGATAGCTTAATTGGTGAGAGCGCCGTCACTAGTAATACGGAGGTTACCGGTTCGAGTCCGGCCAAGCACACATGTTTTTTTTTTCAGCACTTGTGTTCGCTGGTCGTCTCCAGGAAAGATTAATACAAATATTCATCCTATCTACCTGGAGAACTAAGTAGTTGAAATTTCAAGCATAAATATTGCTTG
>JAMKCH010043235.1:0-13642 GCA_023653785.1 Ophioderma brevispina
CCAAATTAAGAATTAGTGCTCACACACTTATGGTTGAGAAAGGTCGTCATTTTTCACCAATACTTCCCCTCTCAGAGCGAATTTGTAGGTGTGTGATTTATGGTATGAAGATGAATTATTTTGTTATGAAATTTACGAAGTATAACTCTCAACGCGACCGTTATTTAAAGAAAAAGAGTTAAGTGAGATTTACAGCTTTTGATAGTCTTTCTAATGAGGATATCTTTTTACATAGTATGGGGTATGAACATATGTTCGTAAATCAGTGTTCATTTTTTAATTCATGTTTTATGCACGTAACTGTTGAAAACACTTCTCTTGTACGGTAAATAGGTTAAACTTTGTAATCAAGTGATGTAATTCGTGTTTGAAATTGACTGTACTATGTGTTTAGGTGAATGTCAATAAATATGATTCCCTATAGGTGCTAATTTTCCGAGGGATGCCAATACTCGGCTTGGATGCGAGGCTGGAGACGGTCTAGTTCCCAGCGACTCGAGCTTGGACGCGAGGCCGAAGACAACCGGGGTTGTGAAACTAACGGGGGGACATATGGGATTGGCTGATACCTGATTGACCAGCGTTATTCCTACAGCATAACTGACGCTGGCTTTCTGCGACTATGGAGCTTGGAGGGAAGAAAGAGGCTTAGAGAAGAATCTTGGAAAACAGGCTGGGGCTCCGTAAAGATACCGTTCTATTGTTTGAGATGCAAGCTGCAGCGTTCATGCAGTACACCTGTCCTATGATTAGAATACGTAATCGAATGCCTTAGCAGCTGAAAGCGGCATTGCAAACCAACTAACTCGAGGGATGCCAAATTAAAACGACCTCCCCCCCATCGAACATCGGGGGTCTGCCCCCTGCTGCAGCTCAGAGGACCGCGACCGTATCTCTATTACGGCTAGCCAGGTGGAGGCGGCCAAGAAATCCAAATTTCAGACCTCGCCATGGTTTAACACGTAAAAGCGAAATCTTGACGAAAAATTCGAATTTTTATAGGGTGTTTCAAGGAATATTTTCATTATTCCAAAACCGTTGGAGGTGAATAATCAACTCCACTGGAGGTTTATTTATGGAATTTGTTGGATGAATAAACGAACGATGGCGAGGTTGTATGTGTGTCTTGTGAACACCCATGACCGACCCAATCAAAGCACCCAAAGTGGTTTGTGGTTTGCACTCAGTATTACTGCAAGTCTTTTGACATTTGGTGAGGTTGTAAATGAATGAGGCTTGGCCGCCACCGCCTGGCTCTGCTGCAGGCATAGTATTATAGCGCGAAGCGCTAGATAGGCCCGTAGCCAAATCGAACGAAGCACGACGCACTTGGTTGCGCACTGAGTCTCTCCACTCCTATTACCCACGGTATAGCTGGAGGAAAATTTCCTCCATAAATATTCATGAGCTTTTAGGCGCGTAGTGTCACTTGGCGAAATGTTCGCGTTACGCTTTGCTCCGTTCACGCTGATTAAAACGCGACATTACTGACACTCACAGCAGTGTTTACAGCATTTCGTTTATCCAGTCAATACAAACAGGAAGTGGTTAAAAGGACTTAACTAAAATGAAAGGATATGTTTGAAGAATTTTCATAAGTTACTTTTTTTTTTCCAACTGAAGAATTGACAGAAAGGAAAACGTCAGTATTCAAAGTATGAATTTTCCATTCATTTAGGTGTTGTAATAGTGTTCCTACGGACAGTACTGACTATAGAGAATTCCGAACAAAAAATTTTTGTTCTTATTTGTTTGCTTCTAGTCTTAATGATTTGCAGGGTCTGTTAGGAAACATCTGTACTTGTTTACAGACATGCAAACTGATTTTTTTTATTTTCGGATTTCAGCATATCACTGACAGTGATGCATGTTCTAATTAAGAAAGCATGTCGAATCGTATAAGGCCTTTTTTTGTTTTGTAGTTTTGTTTTCATTTTGAATACACATATAGGGTATACATTTAGGGGATCAATTCCCAATAATGACGATCACGTCATATACAATGATTTGACACTGCATGGGCATGGGCGTAGTGAGAGTCTTCTGATGAGGGGTCCCTCTCCCAACTTGAGAGCGGCCTCGTCTAGTTTTCTTTCTTGCAATTTTTCAGTGGAAATTGAAGAGGAAGTACCCCCTGTAATCACGTGAAGGATTAGGGGTGTATTTCCTGATTTTAATAACAGAGAATTTGAAAAGGTAAATAATTAATCTAAACAGTTTTTGAGTGAACGCGTATTTTACAGTTTAAAAAAGAACCGGAAGTTATAAAAACCAAAATGTCGTCTTTTACTTAATCACAAAGAAATTTATAAATGCATGCGACAGAAAATTCAAGCTGCTTGTCTATCCCGGTTGTCTATATGGCCGGTTTAAAAGGACAGCTGCTATGGGCAAGTTAGAAAATTTTAAGATTTTGGTTTCTTTTTGGCTTGTTGCAGCCCATGGGTGTGCGGACGGGGGGAGTGCGGATTGCCCAGAAGTGACCGTTTTGCGTACTAAACCAATTTGTTTCCCAATTTTTTTCCCCGTTTCTCCAAAAATCTCATGATTCTGGAGACGGGGGGGGGGGGGGGGGGGGGGGGGGGGGGGGGGGGGGGGGGGCGGTGGAGGACGACATCATCGAGGCGTTCAAAATACAGTACAAAAAATATGCGTAATGCAATAGTATAACCAATGCTGACACTGCTTGTCATTAATATACCATGCAGCACAAACCCTTACAACAACAAAACGTTAGGCAAGCGACAAACTTTAACACAAAAAGCGGACCTTCCACAATTAGCGGAACCTTCAACATCAAAAAAGCGGAACTTTGCCATTTTTGGGGGGTTAAGTCGCACCCCCACCCCCCCCCCCCTGGTAAGGCCCTGCTTCGTTTGTCCCTTCTTTTGGACTTGTTTGCCAAACGCATCTGTGGAAATTTACTTCTTCCTTTTCTCCCTCTCTGTTTTTCTCGCTTTCTTTTTATTCTCTCGGTCTTTCTCTTTTCCCTCGTTTCTCTCTCGCTTTTCCTTTCTTTATTGTTGGGCGTCTTTGACAAATAAATTTAAAAACTTTTAGGCAAAACGTGTGCAAAACATGCTGATGATTTATGAAATTTTTTCGGGAGGTTTTTCAAACCCAGACTAAATGTAAAAACATGCACTGTATTATACATGAGTAGGCCCGATCCGGGGGCTGGGACAAATATCCCAGTTGTAGCTGGTCTCTCTTGACCCAATTCTCCCTTGTTATGGTAACATTGTAAAAAAGGACGGAAAGTCAAACAACTTATAGGAAGTACATTAAAATCCTTGTAGTTGGTGTTGGTTGGGGGGGGGGAGGGAATCTTTTTCAAAACAAAAAGTGAAAAAATAACCGTTTGAAAGAAAAAAACATGGATTTCGAAGGGTCTTAAACATTTCCTCATTTGTACTTCATAAATAGGGGACTTCATTTGGTTTTATTATTATTGACATTACTTATTTTTCTTATTAATTTTTAAATTCGCAGTCTTTATTGTAAAAAATCTATGATGAGCTCCACGTGCATGCCAGGTAATGAGTTGCCTAAAAGTTAGGTCGTCTACACTGTATTCTGTAAATAATTAGATGGCTTGTCTATTACAGTCCCGTCTTCAACATATATGAATTCGCAAAGAAACACGAAAACACCATAAGCCACAAAGGTGTCTTCCATCAAGTTCATAGGAGGTAAAATTGGTCTTCCAATCCACGTCTTATGGAGGATTTGAGGATTTCAACTTTTCATGGGCGAAAAATCGCTTCTTTCATGTCAGTCCATAGCTTCCCTTCTTTTTACTGTTTAATTTCTGCTCAGTTTTGGTCTTCCTGTCTCGCTTGTTTATTCCTTTAGCTCATTATCACCTTTTAACGGGAGTGTGTGCGTCATCGCCCAAATTCATCGCGTACAGCCCTTGAATCGTGCATGATGAGTTTAGTCGATCCGTGCGTTTCTCTAAGCTGTGCTGCGTGGCGCTGTAAACGGTTCGGAAAATAACCAGCGAAATTTCTCATGCCTAACTGCGTGCTCAAAACGGCGCAGGACGGGCCCTTCTAGGCGTTGGCGCATAGGATTTCTATGTTCAGCTGTGATTATAGCGCCTCTGTTTCCTTCAGTTTGAACTTCCTACAAATTCTTAATCTGCATGACTTCAAAGTAGGTCGACAGAGGCTAAATAAATAAGTTCACACTTTTTTTCGCATGTGGTCGCCATCTCATAGAATGTGCGTGGAATCCACGAGTCATGGTGAAAAATAGAGTAAGATTTAGAAAATAAGTGTAGAAGGAAATGACGTCTTGCTACAATATGTAAAGCCAGTAGAACGCCTATCAGATTAAAAAACCATGAAATTATAATTTTATTGTTTTATGAACACTTGCATCTTGATGATTTTGTTAAAACGACCTTATGACAGCTCAGAGTGACCTCTCTGAGCCAACGTTTTTTGACCATCCTTCTACATATCAATGATGAAGGGTAATAATAATATAGTCAAGAATTCTATGCGTAAATGTATTTTTGTTTGTAGTATTTTATCTACTTTATGTGTATTTGTTTTAGTATAGGATTGGTGTGTGAGTGTATGTTTTTCGTTTTGTTGGAGTTGTGAATAGGTGGTGATTATTGGCTTGAAGGTAAGGAGGGACAGGTATGCCGACGCGGAAATGTGCGTGTATGTAACACACCACACTAAAAAAAAACACCCCACGCTTAGAGTTGATTCTCACGGCATGCACTTGTTTGTATCCGGTCTGTGACTTTTGTGGTTTTAATATCAATTAGTACGAGTATATGATAGTCATGTAATAGACAAATTGTTGATTAAAGTTACGGCAAACTTGAAAGTTAGCCTACAAATTACCTGGATGTCTTTACTCTCATATTAGTGCCCTTATCTGTTTTTGGATATGTTATTTTTATGTGTAAAATATATCTCTACTCTTCCAATTGCGTATAATAGTATACAGACTGTGAAAAAACTATACAACCAAAGATTTTTTTTGCCCCAAAACTTAAGTTCATCTCAACTGGACGTTAACTGATTCTTTTTTAGGAATGTTCCCGCATTCATGAGATTTTTAGTTGGTATAATAATTGCCAAAGAATACATGTAGCATTGGAATATTAAATTCCAACCATCCTTCCCATTATTGTTCTTTGTTCAACACTGATATATCTTCATTATGATTCTCCCTGACATCTTGGAGGCAGTGGGGAATAGGGGAAGGGTAAATTAGCCCTCCATATTAGAGCGTTGTCCGCACTCCCCCCCCCCCAAAAAAAAAAAAAAAAAAAAAAAAAAAAAAAAAAAAAAAAAAAAAAAAAAAAAAAAAAAAAAAAAAAAAAAAAAAAAAAAAAAAAAAAAAAAAAAAAAAAAAAAAAAAAAAAAAAAAAAAAAAAAAAGCATAATTTCTGGTGCTTTCATTATTTGAAAACTAATATATTGATTAGTTAATGCATGATACATTCACTCTGTACAATATTCTTTTGTTTGTTTTAATATGATGCAACATGCCAAATACCTTAGTTTCTTGAGCCTTCAAGTGAAACTGACCCAAGTGTTATTTTATCCTTTGTGTTCAATACGGCGGTCCGGTAAGTACGTATATCCTGTTTCTAAAATTGAAAACGTAAATTGAAACCAGCGTTTGAACATTCTCAAGACTGGAATAATACCGAAAGGCATTGTGGGAAAAAGGGATGCAGCCCGTTGCGATTGCGTGTTCACTTTTCCGTGTTTGCGAGCACCGAAGTACCCGACAAAAACGTTCAATTTTCTCGCTAGGTTCTATAGGTTCAGAGCCAATTACGATACATATCCAAAACAAACATAGTAACGGACCCTTCTAATGCAAAAAATCTCCATAGAACCCCTTCGTTTTCCGGAGATATTTGAGATTTAGTTTCATTGCATGCATTCGCTATGACGGACTGATAACGTTAATCTCTCACGCAGTACTAATTTAGATAATATCTTTCGCAGTCTGTAACACAGACTACACACTTTCCGGACCGCCGTAGTGTTCAATTGACAATATCTCCGCGGTTAGGGTCCACCAAATTGGATGGAATAAAAACGAGAATTTGAATTTTGCTTAGGAACTGGTCAAACAAATAAAATTAATTATCTCACAGAAATGATGCACAGTTTATATTTTTTTATAATTTTTAGTTGATTGTATAGCTTACTTTGGGACAGTCTGTATGCTTATATTTCACTAGAAAACATAGGCTGAATTTCCTATCTGCTCCTATAGGAAATTAAAATTTCACAATATGTATACCAAAGAAACAGTTATTAGCTTAATCCTTTTTTAAATGGGGATATTTTTATAAAAAGCTTTACACCAGTGCAAAAATCAGAATTGTCACATTTTTTGGGACACCTGTTATTTGAAATCTCTCGTTGCACCTTTAACCCTCGTCTTAACAAAGGGGGGGGGGTTACTTCGCTCCGGTGTGCTAAAATGCCAAAAACTTTCGCAAAAAGCTTCTAGGTAATCGTTCTCTCATCCTTTCCGGTCATTTTAGCGAAAAAAAATGTGAAGGTAGCACCTTCACCGGGGTTAGGGTATGCCGTCAAAGTCGAAGGGTAGGGGGGTGGTTGCCACCCAAGGATATTTTATGGTGCATTTTTTAAAATATTATGCACAGTATGGCTCTAAAACTCTATGGTTATGCCATCATTCAGAGCTGAAAACCGCATGAAAATCCGATATTCCGCAAAATATCGCAAAATTAGATTTTCGCCTATTTTCAGTGGAAAATGCCAATTTTGCCGACTCGCGGACTTGATGGCGTCATTGTGACGCCATACTAGGTATGTTGGTACTTATTTTGGTATCAATAGAAAGAGGAGGACCATAGCTATCCACTGGTATCAAAATCATAAGCATCGGGTACTTTATAATGAATTCTCTGGGGGGGTTGGTAACTGACATTTACCCAAATTTGGTGATTTTTGGCCTCAAATCGCTGTTTTTTGCCAAAAATCCGTCATTTTTCTTCTGGCCGGCGAGGGGGAAAAACTGTGGGGAAACTTGGGGCCAAGAAAAAAATGGGAGGAAATTCTCCCCCCCCCCCCCCCCCCCCAAAAAAAAAAAAAAAAAAAAAAAAAAAAAAAAAAAAAAAAAAAAAAAAAAAAAAAAAAAAAAAAAAAAAAAAAAAAAAAAAAAAAAAAAAAAAAAAAAAAAAAAAAAAAAAAAAAAAAAAAAAAAAAAAAAAAAAAAAAAAAAAAAAAAAAAAAGCGTCTCGCGGTGCCCCCACCCCCCAATCCCGAAAATCTTCCTAAGCCAATGCCCGTAGGTACGAGGAACGATATTTTTCGCGTGGTTTTCATTAGCAATTTTAATTGATTAACACAGGAGAGGACCAATAATTATTCCCACAGACTGCAGAATAAGTCTTAAATACGTATACAAATTTTCAATCAACGTTCTCCTTATAGTCGATATAAGGCAATTTTAGTCATGATCATGCTGTCAAATTCCAGCAGAATTTTGCAATGTTTACATTTTTTCAAGCACCTGCGAATGTGCATCCTATCAAAATGAATGACTCATTTTTAGCATTATGAGATAAAATTATTGGTATATTTCATCTTCTGATAGGGTTGATCGATGGTAATGACCATACTTGTTGTTGTCAAAAATGATAGTTGATACAGATAGATCTAATAAACTCTATACCTATATAGAGTTGATCAACTCTATACAGCGTGTCCCAAAATAAATGAAATCCTCTAATTTGGTGCTATAATTTCAAAATTATTGTTAAAATTTTGAAATTTGGCCTTATATTTATAAAGCCTAACATTTTCCCCACATACTGTTCAAATTTCGTCTGACTTGCTTCATTGGTTCCCGGGGGCCACTCATCATTGACAAGGGGGTATCATCCGTGTCCAAGCATTCACAAAAAGCACCCTAAATACGTATTTTCAAAGCTTGAATTTTTACTCCTAAACACGCATCAGTAGCGCAATAAGCTACCCTAAACAAGTACTAGCTAGAATTTGCACCCCTAAACAAGTATCAGTAGCACAATTAGTACCCTAACGTAAGTATTTGTAGATTTTTCTCCCTACCCTAGCAAGTAATTGATGCCACTATTATTACCCCTTTATACATAAAAACCCAGAACCATATTCTTTCAACCTTTTGAGCCAGGGGCGTATCCAACGATATTGCCGGTAAGCGGCCATGGCGCTACGTATAAGCGGCGGCAGGGTGGGGGTGGGTGGGGTTGGACTTGGAGGTTGTCCTCACAATGTACACTTTCCAAAAACACATTTCCATGTAAATTAACACTTAACTGCATAAGGGAGGGGGGGGGTCCTAGGGACCCATTTTTTGTTTTCAGCCGGCGATTTTTACCCGGGGGGGTACTCAGTGGAAAAGGGTAGGTACATATGTGCCGCCGATATGGGTCGCATTTTCACGCCTTACTATAACAATGGGTCGTTTTTTTCCACCAGGCTGCTATAAAGATGGGTCACTTTTTGAGGTCATTGCTACTATATAAATGGGTCAATTTTTCAATTTTTGGTCGCATTTTACTATGAAAATGGGTCGATTTTTCCAATTTTCGCTAAAATCACAATGAAAATGGTTGATTTTCTGATTTAGTAAAAGTTACTATGAAAATGGGCCGATTTTGCTAAGAATACTAATGAATGAATGCGAAATTTCAAACAACTATATTAATTGATTCCGAAATTTCGGGGACCAACTATATAAATGGGTCATATTTTGTGTATATTTGGTAAGCTATCAACATGGTCGATTTTTTTTTACCCGGTTGACGCACACCCGTACCCAATTTTGGGTCGAGTACCCCCCCCCCCCGGGGATTTTTAACGCTGCAATATATTTGGTTTATATTTTTTATATTCGTCTAACTTTTAGTTGCGCTTGCATTGGTGCAAAAAAAATCAAATCCATCGCGTCGTTTTTGCGTTAATTAGCATGGGTCCCTAGGACCCCCCCCCCCTTATGCACTAACGGAAGTGCCCATGACAAAAATGAAAAATCTTAGAGTTACTGTGATTCTGATTTTCATAATGCATACCCCTAGTGACATAAACAAAGTAAATAATTAATTTAAAATATCTTGCAAAGTATAGTAGGCCATTGGAGCCATAATATTTACTGCTCATGAAGGCAATGGTATTTTATATACATCATGTAGCGGTTTACTGTAGGAACCTATGGTAAATTATACAAGTAACCCTAAAAATATAAATGGCATGAGACATTTATGTTTGTGTTTAATATGGTAAATATAGTTCATTCTTCACCAATTAAAGCAATCAGCACAAGTCTAGGTGAAGCAATGCCGTAGAAAATGCAGAAACAATTTAGTGTCTTTTTCGCACATTTTGACGCAAAATTGAAATTGTTTTGCCCCTAATTTTCTTACTGAACAACTTTCTTCAGTTTTTATTTCTTTATTGTTGATGTCTTTGAAGCCTTCTAACATGTGGTGGATTTCATCTAAAAAATCCTTTAGGAAAGTGGTTTTATTAGGGGGGGTCCCTAGGAACCCCCCGGTTATTCACTAACGGAATGTCAACCCCTATGCAGTTAAATGTTATAAAGTAACCCAATTTGTGCTATAGAGAATTCATATAGCAAATCGGGGGGGGGGGTGTCCTACAGGGCTCACGCAGGATTTATTTTGGGGGGGTTATGCGGGCTTTGAAAAAGTGACTTTTTTTTTTTAAAGTGGACCCTTTTTGGTGAAAGTGGACCCCAACCCCCCTAAATGTTCCTTTTTTGGGTGTCCCACCTCTCGCCCGAAGCGCGGGACCCTAGCAATTATGTTTGCTTTTCCGAAAAACATGTCCTCAATTCAAATTTGCTAGAAACAATTTGATATTTGTATTGGTTAACCTTAAAATATATTGGTAGACCTATGATCGACGATATAAACTATAAATAATTATATATAAAAAAAATAAAAAAAATAAAAATAATCAAAAATTTACATTTTTTTTTTAAGTTTTTTATTTGGTGTTTGTGTTTTGTTGTAGTTATTTAGTTTTCAAGACATTTTTATACAAGTCTATAGGATTTTGATCCTGAATTTTTCGCGTTTGCAGCGCAGCAATAAATCGACATTTTCCCTAGCCGAAATTGCCGAATCCCCGCGCAATTCTGCACTCAAATTAAGTCCGCAAGGTTTACTTTAAGAAAATTATAATCTAGAATTGACTGACTTAAATAATTAATGAGTTTTGTAATTGCTAAAATTTTTACCGTTCAAATGCGTAAAGGTGTATTGACCAATTGTTTATATCGCGACGATCAGGCATCACAAAACAGTCGGCATTTCTCAATCTCAAACCAACGCGTAGCGCGCGGAAATTTTTTGAAATTTAGGATTTTGAAAGCCAGGTTTGAAGGCAAATGAACACACTTACGGAAATGAGCTTTTTTATTTTTTTTAATGCCTGAAATGAATATGGACCCTAAATGCGCAAGTCCTCATTTAAACAAGTATACCCTTTTTCTTGATTTTTGGTGATTTCTAGACCCTTTCCGATACGTACGTAACTTGCCTGATCCTGAAAACAACCCTTTTTACGTGCATCTTGGCACGTATGCACCCCCTTGTTCTTGAAAACTGCCCCCCCCCCGGGCATTGGTTTTGAGAACAAAGGGGTTGACGCAAGTACAACCACAATTTAATAAGTCGTTCCAAATTCTCCGATTATGCACAATCAAAACAATGTTTAAGTCACGTAATGCTTTTTTATTTGTCCTCCTGTGGTCTTTCTTTATCCTACCTCTTTATTTTTGTTCAATGCATACTCAGTATAACGCTTGTCAGCTAATATTTGGAACATTTACGACCCCCTATATAAGTGCCTATGTTCGCTGTTCACGATGACATTTGTCATAGCATTTAATTTACAAAATAAGACCAAATTAAAAAAAAACATTTTTGTTTGTTGGGTGTTTTTTGGTTTCAATCAACTGGTCCGTACTATACCGAACTAATAAGTCGTCAACCCCAATAATACTATTTCCATTCCTTTGTAATTTAATCCCTCCAGTGCAATTTAAAATATTCCCTCGGATTTGTCAGACACACCAGATCGAATAGTAACAAACCTTTCCAAACAAACTGTTTTTAAGTATGAGTTTAGGAAACACAATAGGCCCTACAGACGATAAAAGACCATGGATAAAGCAACCGTCATTATTTTTGAAAAAACAACAACACAACAATAACAGACCGTCATGTTAGTGCAACAACGTCCGTATCTACAGTTTCATTATTTTACAGGAGAAGCATTTTTGTGTTTCTTGCTTTGTCACTTTTCAATGAAAATACTTCTTACACACGATAAAAATGTATTTTTTAAAAATATCTTATAAAATATTTTCATTTCCCACTTAATCGAACTAATTAATAATAATTAGCTACTTAAAATGGCGTAACTACAACACATGATTTCCCGTGTCGTGGGCAACAAAGTCGTTCTACAACACCTATTAGCCTAATTAGCCTAACACTCTGCAATAAATTAGGCCTTTACATTTGAAATATATGTTAATTACTGATGCGTATTCATTAAGTACTGGGTGTAAATATTGATTGAAAAAGGTCCTAACTACATTTTTTGATATATTTTAAGGTTTGTGTGCCGAAATTAGCATAAATTAGCCATAACTGGTACAAAAATGAAAATGCTCTTTTCACAAAATATTTTTGGGGATTATTTACTTTATACAAAACAACCTTTTTAAAACCCCCTTGACGAGAACTAAAGTCGTCCTCCATCTGGTTTTCCTGTGTGTTTGTGCAACAAAGTCGTATTTTACCAGTTACGACTTGTTGCACTCACGAAATTCAATTTTGAGGCAACAAAGTCATATCTACACCTAGATAGGCCTATTTTAGCTTAATAACTCTGCAATAAAGGAGACGGTCAGCCTGAAATGTATATCAAAATAAGCGTAATGATCTACTTTTTTCATATTAATAAATAACTCATTTCGTTCGTCGCCAAAAATGTCAGTTACGACTTTGTTTGCACTCACATGATGACAGACAAGACATTAGTAAAGTCCTATTTTGTATTTGAAGGACTTAAATTCAACTTTTCAAGGTTGAACTGATAGTGATGGTGAACTGCTCAACGATCTTAGCAAACTGATTGGGTTTGACGTAGGGTTTTATGGCAATACCCTTGTTTTTCAAAACCCAGTTAACCGTATCAGACAAAACTCAGAACAGGATATACTAAAAATATATTACCATTTAGATCTGTTATAAAATTTGATAATTCTCAGTATTTTGAAATTAGCGCACCAACTTCAAGGATTGCATTTATTTTGGGACCCGCCCTCAACAATCATAGAGTTGAGCTATCTCTTCCTTTCCAAAGCCATCTTTATTAAGCTTATAAACAAGTCGCTATTCAAATAACGACGGAAGTTTACGGTTCGTCCGGACAAGGGTTAGTCTTTGTCAAAGACTCGGTTTTGTAAAGGCGCGTACGGTGGGGGGGGGCACTCAGAGAGGTTCGCAGAACCAATTTGGTTGGTCCCTTTATTTAGAGTATCCGGTAGTTATCTTCCCTAGAGTAATACCGTAACAAGGTCCTGTACACAGAACTAGACAAGGGATAATACTTTTTTCAACACCTCTGTGCAACTGCGGCCACACAGCTCCAGAAACGATTAAATCATGTCATACCGTGTTTTTTTTAATAATGCATTACTACAAATCAAATCATCACACCTAGTCTATGTAAGTTAGTAATATTGATACTTTGACTCTTATTAGTTGAAATCTTAAAGAGAATGCACAAAGTTCAACCATAATACAAAAAACACAGAAAATCTATTGAGAACATCGGTTAAACAGGGGTAAAAACAACTTTAAAAATAGATTTTTGAAGTCCATTATACTTTTTGTACAGGGCTTGATTTCAAAATTAGGGTACGGCGGGTTACTCCCATCACAAACAAAACAATTTGTTTTTTTTTGGCTTATCACTATCAATTTTATTAGTTTTCCTGATCTCATTGGGTGGGGGCTGAGGAGTTGTCGGATTTTTGCCGTAGATTGAGTTCACCTTTAACCCGTTATTCCTTCATGTACCCGGGTGTCCTCAAGAAAAATTACACAAGACAACCCTAACTATACGCGACCATAATTCCAAAGTAATATCACATTTGAGAAATTTCAAAGAATCTTAAACCACAATTAATTTTTAATATTTTAAATGTAAACATCGCTCGATCCGTCATTAGTTTTTGAAGAAATCACGATTACGTAACACATGCCAATTGGACACTTCCTTCCAAGTTTTGTAATGATTGGACAGAACATTCGAGAAATATCTCTCGGGGGTTTGTTTATGGTCTAGGTATTGCCTCAAATTGTCTGTGCTGATGTCTGTTTCATCTTGAACGGTTGCCTCGGCGCCACTAAAGTGGGTCCGTTAAAACACAACCTTGCATTGCAGGCCCTGTGTGAGGCCATTGAAGGTTATTCTGCGTTTGTAGTCTGCTTCTTGAGAGAATGTCCCTTTCCATTGTATAAGGGTGGAATTTCAGGTCTAAGCGGGTTATCTGTTTACAAGCCTGACTTTGTCGATGTGTGTCACATTGTTACATCTGC
>JAMKCH010043236.1:0-13053 GCA_023653785.1 Ophioderma brevispina
AAATAAGTGCCATGTAAGTATCAGCTTTTTATGCCTTATAAAGTAAAAAATTAGCTTGTTCTTTCTTTTTTTAGCCTGTTTTTTGATGTTTAAACACTGTTTTTACGGGTTCACGACGCCATACTTTCAGCTACTTTGAGCTTTTTTTTTTGGCTGCTTTTTCAAATAAACCCGCACAAGGTCTGCTATAAGAAGAAGACTCTTAATATCCTGAGATATCTTTTGTTGCTAGTGCTCCAAAGACAAAGTTTGTGCCGAATTCAAAAAATGCATAGGTCTTTTGGCATTCAACAACTTGTAAAACAATTATTTTTCCCCTTCTAACAGTTCAATGTTCTAATGCCTAGTTTCAAAAGTTTTGTTTTAGCAAAGCAGGTTTAGTAAAATGTACTGGATTATGACTATGAGGAAACCACAAGTTTGCTTCTAATACCAAAATCGCAATTTTTATGGCTGAACATGGTGTGTGTGTGTGGGATGGTGGGGTGGTTCATGCGATCAATTTGGTCCCCCACCTATACCTTTATTTTGTCTGGGTTAATGTATACATCACAAAGTGCCATATTATTTGATAACCGCATACTCCTGAACAACCATAAAATCTTTTCTGGAATTTCACAGGTTGTGATCTGTTTCATATGTAATATTCCCACACTATCATTTATCTTTATTGCTTTCCACACACTCGGACACATCATTCTGGTAGTACATTTCTTTCCCTATCTCCTCATTTTTTTATGGCTATATAATCCAACATACCCAGAATATTAGGGACCATCATAATATTTAAAAAAAAAAAGAAAAAAAAAAAACAAAGAAAATTAAATCCCTACTATCACTCAAAGAAAAAGTTCTTATCAAATCTCCGTGCTCCAGGGAGAACTGTTAATGGTTCTTGAATGGAACCAACCCTCTCAGAAACCCATATTGCCTTTTTAGAATCTTACAAGGGTTGCCACATTGTTCTAACATTTGTCAAGAACCATTTCTGAAGTTCTATAATGATCTCTCTCTCTCTCTCCCTCTAACAAAAAACACTCCAAACTGGTTCTATAACCTAAAAAGAACTCTTGTTAGAACGAATGATGGTACTACCTAGCCAAATGCTTTTGAAAAGTGTCTAAGGAACAATTTTGTGGTCCATTCAGAACCATTCATAATCTCCCTGAGTACAAAAAAGGTTTCTAAGTTGCACTTTGGTTTTTATAGAGTGTATATTAATAACAGTCAGACTTGGGACTCTCCATTTTACAGAAAAAAATACCCCCAAAGTGCTTAGAACAAACATTGAGATACCCCTCATTGATGAGCAGTTCACATGTTTTGCATGTCATGTACAGCGGTATCAATGCTCTCATCCACCGTACGTTCACCAGCTGTCACCCAGAGTGTAACTGATCAGTACAGAATAGTCAAATCAAGGAAGCCTGCTTGAAGCATGGTTTCAAAATTTAGGTGGTCCTCCCCTCGGACACCACCGACACAGACAGGACATTGAGTGGAAACATTAGTCAGCAATTTAGTCAAGTAAAAGAGTCGGTACAGGATTTCCTTTTTCAGGTAGTACTGGTTACCAAGATACCAGGATCTTGGTACTAGTCTACCTTCCCAGGCCAAGTTGTCGTGGCTATTTCCATCACCACCCCCTTTCGGGTTTCTGAGGAAATCGATGAGGAGGGTAGCTGGTTACCCTTGGTAGAACTAAACAGAAAATATAACCTACAAGGGCAATTCGGCTCGGGGGAGAGCTAATGGTTGCTTATAGCAATGTTTTCTAATCATGCTGTCGCATGCCTTGCATGGTGGGCGTGGATTGTCCAAGACTAGGCTCATAATGAAAGATTGTGGATGCTCCATCACTGACAAACTGTGGAGGCCCAACATCGCGAACTGTGGAGTTGGGAGGCCCACTGAAAACTGTGGAGGCCCTGCCAATCTCAAGGGCATCCAGACAATTACCTCTTGCTCCACTAAAATCCTCATAATGTCGCAGTATTGCTGTGATGTGAGATGAACCCCGGCCACCCCCCCCCGTTATCGCGGACAAAACCGGATTCAAAACATTGGTTTACTACAGTCATACAAACTCAATACAACAAATGACCTTAGAAGTAATGTTTCTGTCTGTTTGCCTCATCTGTCGCCACTGTCCAGTAAGGTTGTGACGTTAGCAATAAGCAGTTGAGATTTTGTTTTTTTACTCTTACAGCAGAAAGTATTGTTTTTTAATCCTTATCATCGTGCACATTCGTGGTACACCCTAAAAGACTGAACTTGGCTGTTTGTGCTGTTGAACTTGCTGTTTTGTGGGCTGCTGAACTTTGCTGTGTTGTGCTGTTTTAGGGAACTGATAAATTTAACAAAATATAAAGTTTCTGTTCAAAATTCCAATCTGTGTATTATTTTCAGTCAGTCAGGGTTTTCTTGCGGGCCTGCTACCGGTATCCTGGTAACCAGTACTACCTGTCCCATGGACGTGTGCCAAGCCGGATCCAGGAGAGGGCGCGCGCCCCCCGGTATTTCTGCAAATCTTGTAAAATCACCCATTTTTGGAGCTTTTGGACAGTTTTCATCCTTTCAGCCCCCCGTTAATTTTGACGTTATTTCAATCCTGGATTTTTTTTCGCCACTGTTGTCGGTGGCTAAGCCGTCACCCCCCTTGAGTTTCTAATGAAATCCGATGAGAAGGGCAGCTGGTTGCCATGTAGAACTAATAAGAAGAATCTACCTACAAGGGCCCATCACTCTGTAGACAATTGCGCCACCAGCAGACATTGACGTCAGGAAGGTCATCCTGTCAATAATCTTTTGCTCCAATAATAAATCCTCACACAGCAGTATTTCTATGAATGTGAGGAACCAAATCCGTCCACCCCGTTAGCAGGGACAAAACTGGATTTAAAACTTGGTTTTACTCCGACTATCTATATTTCTCATAACATTGTGCAGTTTCATGGTAATATCGCGGGTGGACAATCAGAAAGATTAACGCAGCACGAGAAATATTAAAGTGACATCTTGGTATGGATTACCGCGACTATATAGTTTGTGTTGGTCAATCAAAACTACTACTGAGTTTCAGTTGATTCCTACACGCATAGATGCAAAAAATTCAGATTTATCGTCGACAATGTACATGGCTGTACACACTCGGTGGAACTCGGCCATCTTTATTCCCTGTACCTATTTACAACGCCGCACTCAATACCGAACAGAAGCCAGCAAAATAATATCACGTGACATCAGTCAGTCTGCCACAACCTTCTCTGTGTTAACTCTGTGGCACACAAAGGTCTAAGAGGAAGTTGTTTGGATTTTTATGCAAAACAAATACACTTTGTAAACTCAATGATTTGCAAAATGTTAAAGAGGGTATTTTAGATATCATTTTGTGAATTAACAAAGGTTTGATTAGTTGGTGTAACACCAACATCCATGAAAAAATTGTACTTTGATAGGGGTCGCGCCAGCTCCGAGTCTCTCCTGGGAAACCGGATTCCAGTAATACCCTTATTTACATTTAACATTACAGCATTTGAACATATTTGTGATATTTTAATTTCACTATTTATTTTGAGTTTGATGCGAAACGAAATGGTGATAAACAAAGGAAAAATGGATCACTCAACTGGTTAATAAGGAGCTATAAGGTCACATTCGAAAGCCACTAATGCGTGGTTCCTGCAATCTACTACTTTTCAATGACCGATACGTTCTTTGTATGCTGAAGAGTTTACTAATTTTAAATCTTAAAACTGTATTCCTCAGAATCCCACGCTTATTTTCTAAAAATTACACACAAATGTGCCACTTTTGATAGATTTATAATTTTAAGAACATTGACTTAAAGCTGTATTTTTAATTTCAATTAAACAACTGATATCGTTCCGTACGGTCAGAACTTGACTCCACGGAACATCGCTCTGTTGTGTGAAAGACTATACACGGCTTGTGCAAAATGATAGCGTAATAATAACATGATGGCTTCCTCAATCGTCTACTGCTCCGAAAATTAAGCATAAAATGGTGTTTCCTTTGCAATGGACATGAAAACCACCTGGTATGTCATATTTAGGGGATTTTCATTATGTGCCTAGTAGATTCCTACCAATACCCTTTAAAGAATTTCTTGTAATCTGCTGTTTCATATTGCAAATTGGTCCTTTGTTACTAAAGTTATATAATATTTGCTTACAGTACGATAAGAGCTTTATGAGATGTTTACATTTGAGTAATGAATTTGCTTCTTAGAAAATATGTAAACCTCACATTTCTCAAAAGCATATTACAGCTAGAATTAAAGAAATTCCCTTTAATAGTTCTTTCAGTGCTGAGTTACGTCCTTCTGATTGTCAACCCTCGATATGTACTTTTTGCAGTGGAATAAGCATTTAAATTGCATTTTTTGAGTCTGAAAAGTAGGTGCAAAACTGCCATTTACATAGAAAATTTTGTCCATATTCTGCTCAAGTGGTTTAGCAAGTCAGTGCTATTGAATAATGAATGGAAAGCTTTCTTACTGGTCAATGTATTTATTCATGGAAAACGGTGTCCAGAAACTGAAACCAAGAACCCTTTACTTTTCCTGTCCAAATGGATTTTGTGTGGAACTCCAGCATTGGTTATGCAATAATCTCACTCACTGACCCCATTAACTGCTCACTCCTCAGTGTGGATTATATGAGATTTTTACAATACCACCACTTATGCTCCTGGGCATTAGTTGAGTCAATCCTTCCAGAGGTGAGCTGTTCATAGTGCTGATCAGATTAGTAGTATCAATTTATTTCATAAAAAGATTAGCAATGATTAGAATTGCAAATCTGGCACCGCATAATAATAATAATAGTTCCCCACTTATAAAGCGCATACACAACAATGTTGTCTCAATGCGCAAGGCTATTATTCTTTATTCTGCCATCAGGGGAGAGTGGGGGGAAATTGTCCACAATCATGTCCTTCATTCAGAGTGGTGCTGCAGGCTACCAACCTCCAATCAAACAAGCGTGGATACTAGTTTTTCATATTACTTCTCTAAAATATTTTTTTTTTTCATTCTTATTCTTTTCAGGTAAGAGGAACAAATTCAAGTCGAAAAGATAGAAAAAATAATGCTGCCTTTTGAGTAAGTATGGCTCCTGGAATAGAGCTTGAGGGATGGTCAGAACCACCACACACACACACACAGCACCCCAACTCATCACACACACACACACACACAGGCTGGGTATATTTTCCTTTAGACTTTGCTATGAAGCTTTTCCATATTGTGGTTTTGATAGAATTCCTGTTTTGATCTTTGTGTGTTTATTCCCTTACTTTTTTCACTAACATTTCAACATAATAAATCTTTATTTGAGAATAATTTCCTTGATTTTTAATAATATCATTTGCTTGATCCTCGCGTACATTGAATTGCTTTTGGCATCGGTCATAGATTCTAATAGAATCATGCATGTAGGTCATATCTTCTAAATACATAATATCCAATTACGGCTGCCTTGAGAACTGTAAAATAAGACTGAAATACAATGATCCTCTTTTCACTGGTATCCACGTAACACAGTCCTCTTTAGTACGTGGTACTCGCACGCCTAGTTTCGTTAAGGACCGGGTTCGAGACTGTTATTTTTTGTCTGTATTTAATTCCTGCTCGCCAGTTTCTCAAGTTCCTCTATAATTTTGATTTATTATAAGAATAGGGTTAGTACTCATTGCAGAACACTATAATGTTTGTGAATTCCATGTACCACTACTGCCTCAGTTACCCATACTTTATATTTTTTGTGCATGTTTGCAATGATAAACCACCTATTAAAGCTGAATCAGAGATTCCAAAATATAATTGTTTGTGTACTAATTAAAAATAGTCACCTAGAACTAAAGATAGTTACCTAAATGCTATAATTCCAAAGTTCGAGATAATTGTATTTTCCGTTTTGATGCAGTAAACATTTGGCACAGTATAAGTCCATATGGATACCGTGTATAACAAATTTTTTTCCGGATCGGAATTTTAGAACAAAGTTGTGATTTGTATATGAGAACTTTGATTTGAGCTTAGTTATTTCACACGTGATTATTATGGGGTGGACAAGCAATTATGTTATTTGCAAAAAATATGATTTGTTTGAAACTTGAGTGTGCCCTCAGTGGGAAATCTCCGAGCCAGCCGTTAACTTTTCTCTGAAACTACATAAGCCAACAGTTGAAAATAATATTTTTTGATAAAGTGGTGTTAATAAGCATTAAAACCATGTCTATTACCGAATTGCTTGCAAAATCAAACTCTATTTGTGTTCATGCCCATGGTAAACATGTTAGGCAAGATAGCCTGTTGGTCACTGATGGATTTCATGGGAACTTGGATAGAATAAGCCTTGCCCAGCGTCACACATGTATGTGACCTATGCACATGAAGGGTCAGAGGTCACAAAAGGGTCATTTTGGTCGTTTAACTGAATGTTAACTATAATACAGAATTGGGTCATTGTATCAACATACTTTGACGGTTTCATTAGGAATTCAACACAATAAACCTTGAGCGTCCTCACACAAGCCTGACTTCTGTAACTAATTGGGACATTCATCATGGACATAATATTCCTCTGAATAAAATTTCTTCTAGTTTTCTTGTTTTCCCTTTCATTTGCAAAATTGACAAAAAAAAAAATACATTACATAAAAATGAAGTGATTAATATGTTTGCAAACACCATAAGCAATGTGTTTTGTTGTCCTGCTCTAATTTTAACAAAAGAAAAGTCATATGCAAATATACCTGCGTTAAGGCGACTCAGGGATTTCGCTAATTTATATTTTTTGTGGTATTAATTAGAAATAAGCCACTCAAACTAAAGTTGTCACCAAAAATGCTCAAGTTTTCAGATGATTCCGATTTTTCGTTTTCATTGCAGTAAAACCTTTTTAATATAGTATACAACAGTGCCAATAGGGTTACTGGTATAAACAAATTCTGCAATACCTGAATTTTAACATTACAACGAAGTTTGATTTTCTATATGAAGGATGTTGATTTGAGCTTGCTCTTCACACACAGTCCATTAGATAATGGAATCACACCCACTAATTACTCCACCATAGACTTGTTCCAAAATGACCTCCTCACCAAACGTCAATTTCCTTCTCGGCTATTAGCGACTGTTATTTCAAACTGGATTTTTTGGGAAGATTGGCACCATAGCTCTTTACAAGAGAAAAGGCACATGATTAAGGCTGATTTTTTGAGCTACATAGCATCGAAGATTTGCATGTTTTCACACGTCCACACCTACTTGGAAATCGTACCTAGAAATTAAATTGCAGAGTTTCCCCAACCCTCAGTAATTATACAAATATGGCACAGACAAAATCTTACCACCCAAATGGTTTTGTTACAAGTCCACACATTTATGATTAATTTCAAATTTCATGTTGAAGACACAACTTATCAACATTTTGGGACTCTTCATTTAGACAAGGGCCCGTATTTGGGACGCCAAACAACTGTCTCGCCTAGACGCGTCATGCTCACCTAGTTATTTAGTGGTGTTATTCCTGAAGAGACTGAAATTTCCTGAAGACCAACCTTTTTCATAATATTGAATGTTATCTATCAGTACGAGCCATTGTAGCCAAAAATATAGAGACCAGAAATGAGTAAACGGCTCTTTCATTAATATTCTTATTTTGCTATCAGCGAAGAATAGCACATTTGTTAAAGAAAGATCTGACGTCAGAGTAACTTAATTAACCATGATCTGAGCAAATTCTATCACATGGCATTTAAAAAAAAGCACCAATTTACATGAAGTGGGTGCGTTTAAAAGATATCCACCCAATTCACATGCATTGGGCGGATTCCATATATCCGAAGAGAGAGGCCTGAAAAAGCACCCAATTCAGTAAATTGGGTTGTATTTCATCCACACCCAAAAGTGGCCTCAAAAGCACCCATTAAATTGGCAATTTTAGTAAGGTTTGGTGATTATAATTAAACACTCCCTGTAACAAGCTTTTTCTTCCTGTGATTAACTCACTGAAAGAAAATTCTAATTTCAAATCAATCACTCACAGTCATTGATAGAAGGATGTGCTGCCATAAGGTTCAGGCAATGTGCCACATGTTTGAAACCTGCCTTGAAATGTTGATCAAAAGGTCTATTTTAATTACAATCTTGCTCATCATTGATTTTTTCTATTATACAATGCAGGACTAAAGAGAATCCATTAAACTTGTGGCTCATGCCATTTCCAATTTTCTTTGCACTTGGAGGATCTTCCATTCCAAATTACAACCAATCCCATGAAGACAAATGCTCGGGATTCATCAGTCCATATCATGGCATATGGCAATGCCTGATACATCATCCTGGAGACAAGAGGTCTATTTCTTCATGGAAAGCCTTGTATGCAGCTTGATGCCCCCAACTGTGTGGGGTACCCCCCCGGTTTACCCCCCCGGTTTACCCCCCCTGGTTCCCCCCCCCCCCATGTCACCACAATGTTGCCCGTTAGTATCATTTAAAAAAAAAAGACATGTAAGCCTAGCCTACGTTCTATACGTACTAAGACCTAGGCTAAGGCCTCCCCTCTTGAAAGTGACCAGTTTTAAAAACAAAGAGAGGACACTGTACACATACGAGAGTGCAAGGGTGCAAAATTTTTGATCACGGACTGTACCGTAACGGCTTTGGCGATAGTTAGTCATTTAATAATTAAAAACCTGTGATCACGCATAGGCTAGGACTGATTCGATCTCAATCTTGGCCACCCAACTCACCAAATCTACTGCAACTCTTATTCGGCTTCAAATTGATCTCTAGAGTGAAGATTGATGCTTACACATTGTAGAAAACATTCAAGTTTATAAGGACTGACTCAAAACAGGCTTGGGCCCATATCCATTTATATGTAATGCATGAAAATCGTAGGAATCACACCACAATAAACTCCCCATAGACTTGTTTACAAAATTACCTCTCACCAAACGTCAATTTCTCGGCTATAAATGCGACTGGTTTTTTCAAACTGGATTTTTTGGGAAGATTAGGACCATAGCCTTCACAAAAAATGAAAAGTCTATTATGAAGTCTGATTTTTTTGAGCTACAGAGCGTCAACGATTTGCCTGTTTTCAAAACATCCACGCCTACTTGAAATCGTCTAGAAATTAAAATTGCAGAGTTTCCTCCCCAAACCCTCATAAATGAATACAAATATGGCAAGACAAATCTTTACCACCCAAATGGTTTGTTACTAGTCACACATAATGATTAATTTCAATTTATTTGAAGACACCAACCTTATCAACATTTTGGACTCTTCATTTAGGCAATTGGATTTGGGATCGCCACCTGTCTCGGCACTGACGGCGTCGGCTACACCTATTTTATTTAGTGGTGTGATTCCAATTTCAAGCATTATGTTTATGTAAAAACAAGATGTGTTTGAAAATGAGGGTGCCCTTCATCAATCTCTGGTCAGCCTTTAACTTGTGTGTGCAGTGTCTGTGTATCTGTGGGCAAATGTTAAACCCTAAACTAATACAACCTTTTTTGACATCAAATTTTACCCCTACATGATAACCCCGATAAGCATCCTAGCTGGTCATCGCTCTCAACTATTGGGCCCGGCACTTAAACTATTTACCTTTGCATAATGTTGCGTCACTGGCACTCCTTGTGAATCATTGTCATGAGCATATGAAGATGCTCGTGTATGCTGTATTTTGCTCTACATTTCTGATGTTTATTTGGAAAGGTTTATTGCATGACTGTATCTACATAAGTTCATCAATTTTCATGACACTAGATTGATGGTCCTTGGGTATTTTTCCCCCAATGCTGGTGACTTCATGTGACCTTGGTGACCTCATGTGACCATTTACCCTTATTCACAACAGCAACAGCATACGACACATGCGTTCGTGAATGCTGTATTTTTAATCAGACTTATGTCTGTATATTAAAATTTGTGTCTACTTCTCTAAAATCCAAAAATATGCTGACAGAAGACAGTAAGTGGGCACGTAATTGGGGTAGGTACTGCCTTTTGCATTGTGAGAAAAATTGAACTTCTTTCAACCGTTTTGGATCGAGGGAGTAGTGTTTTAAGCCATAACGGATATATTATGTGTTGAAGTCTTTCTCCAGGGCCGAAAGGCTTTGTTTGTGTTTTGGTGGAGGAAAGGGTGGATTTTGAAATGTTTCGAGGCAAGTATTTTCAGAAATGAAAGCACATCCAGAGACTTGCCAATCCAGAATATTCCATGTTCCTAATGGGTATCATCTTGAGGACTGTATCATGATGTGCTTGGAGAGAGCCGGTGAATCAAATGTAAAAAATATTGGAAATCTGCAGGCATCTGGGGATGATTTATAACAGGAACATTTATATGTATACTGAAGAAGGATATAATTTGTTTTTTTTTTTGTATCGGACCAGAATGTACCTTTTTTTGTAAGATGGTTTCGACTTGCATTGTGGACTAAAGAATGTGGAAGAATCAAGTATCAAATCAATACCCCATAATACATTGTGTCATTACCAAACTAATGCTGGTCAACGGCGTAAACTTCACGATCTGTGATTGTCTATACATGCAGGTTTTTGAACTCTTGATACCTCATCTATTGTGTTATGGATCTGAGTGAATGGGTTAAATAATCTAATCTCATGTTAGCTTTATCACCTAATTGTGGCATCTAATTTTCTTGTAGAACAATGAGTAATCCAATGCAATATCCCATAAAATACATTGTGTCAAGCTATCCCGAATAACCAGGCATATAGCAGAAGATTGACGGTATCATCAGGCCCATATTGGAGTTGTGGATGCATCATCATATCATGTTTCATTGTCCCTTGGCCACTTAAGAGCTCAAGGGGCTTCTCTGCTAGGGTCCTCTGTTTTATTCTCCTAATTAACATGTTTATTTCTTGCTACTAAATAGATAAAATTTAATAATTTGGTTTTTTTTTTAATTTTTTAGGTTTTTTCTTTTTTTAAATTTGTCAATTGTTGTCAATAGTTTGGATTCTTTTTGTGAGGTATTGTAGACCGTGTAACATGTAAGATGGGAAATGTGGGGCTGTAAGGAATTACGAAATAGAAACTTTACAGATGGGTTTTTGGGGTGAAGGCCATTCTGTTAATACAAAACTTATATACTTAAAATAATTAAAAAACCTAAAAAATCAGAAAAAAATTGCAGGAAACTTGCAGGCTTTTGCACTAAATTCGGCTCAATTTAAGCTTCTGAAGAAAAGGTGAGAGTATGATAGTGAGAGGTCGAGAGACCCGGGAAGGGGGGGGGGCACTCTGGGCAGGGATGTGTGTCATCCGACTTGAACTTAGGGACTTGGGAAAGATTTGTCTTTAATTAGGGCCTTAGAAATGGATTCGGAGGAACATGTCAGGCTTAGAACTGAAGAAAATTCATGTTGCTGGAAGAGACCATGATATGTGGGTATTGGCCATATTTAGATGGAAATTAGAGAACTTTAAAATTGGTAGTGGGGTGTGGAGGTAGTGCTGAAGCCCACGGTGCCCTTGGTTAGTAAGGGAAAGGGCACTGTGTTATATGAGGAGAATGGGCTGTTAGGTGCTCGGTGCAGCTGGGAAGGCTCTGAGAGAAGAAAAGGGGAATTGACACTGGTGGCATTCTAGTACCTCGGATCTCTGCGGGAGGGTTTATTAAAAGGATGCCAACAAGAATTTTCACATACAGGGTCCCTTAACAAATCAAAGTCCTGATTTTGGCCCTTAATGGCCAAAGCTTTCCATCAAAAATAGCCTAACTGAAGGATTATCTGAAAAAGTTTTCTGTGGTTCAAATTGTTAGATTTCTAAATTTCGTAGAGGAGCAAATACGAAATTCAGTTTTTTTTTTTTTTTTTTTTAAGGTATTTAAAAATACCTTTTTTCTCTCTTTTAAGACATTTCTGTACCAAATCCAAGGTGAAATCTATTTGAAGTGTCTAATCTACATTGAATTACTATTATGACACAAATATTTGGGTGCCTCAAAATCTCTTGTTGCACCTTTAAAGTCAGGCGCGGATCCAGGAGGGGCGCCGCTCCTCCCGGTAATTTCTGCCAAAATTCTGCAAAATCAGCCCATTTTGAGCTATTTTTACCAGTTACAGCCTTTCAGCTCCCCGGGTAATTTTTACGTTTTTTTCAAATCCTGATCCGCCCCTGAAGTGGACACTGTTATATTTGCAAAGGGGCTCATGGGGTAGTGAGGGGCCACAGGTAGGTGACAAAAATTTATAATATCTACAGGTTACGTCGGGATAAGGTTCCGTATGGAACCAAACAACCTAACCTTGGTACCCCCGCCGCAATCGCGAAAGCCGAGACCGCGAAATTATAGTTTGTTTTTATAAACCTGTGAACATTCCTATTGATCATTTTAAAACAACGTACAAATTAGGACCTTATATCATTAGCCTATCCTAATGTCCCTTTAATACACTTCAAGAACTGTGAGAAAGTCTATGTGACCCTAATTTATTGTGTTATTATGGGCATTAAAGATTTGTTTTAACTGAATGTTAACACTGGATCCCCTAGAAAAGAACGTGTTTTTGGGTTCAGATGACCTGGCCAACCGACAGGTTGTTCTTACCCAACAGTTTCCTTCCACACCCAAAACATGTACTGCTTAAGTTGTAGCTAGCCTGGGGGTGCTGACTCAAAATTGGTTATGTAACCTCCCCCCCCCCCACTGAGACAGACAGACACACACACACCACAAACACACACACACACCCACACACACATCCCCTCACACACACACCACCCAAGCTTACAAGAGCTACATTGTGGGAGTAATTACTTAAAAATCTTCTTAAAAAGTCACTTTTATTAGACATTTTAAGAAAATGCACATTTCAAACTATATAAGTCAAATTTCATAACTATATAGTTTTGGAAAATAATCTCTTAAAAAGAAATTTTTAGACATTTTTACTAAAAAGACACTTTCATTTTTGACTAAACTCCTCATTTTCTTAGCCAAGGGATTGCGCTGCAGGCCTATATACTT
>JAMKCH010043237.1:0-28225 GCA_023653785.1 Ophioderma brevispina
TACTTTTTGAATTAATGAAGCAGCTTATTTTGAATTTCAATTTGAAAGAGCCGGGAATCAACCCATTTGCGTATTGTTGAAATGAAAAGGCTTGGAAAATTCGTGACCTGTGAAATCGGCAAGTGAAGGGAATCACAATCTATCCTCTTTTACAATCAATGGAGTGTGGCTAGTTACCATCATTGCAGAGGCAACATTTATTTGATCAGTACGGTAAATGTAATCAGGCATCTGATGTAACATTGATGTATAAGGGTCAGCGTACCATGATATGGGTTACATAATTATTTTTTGTGGTGCCTTTTTTTTCAGTCCAATATTTCCCATCGATATTTTCCTTGGTAAGTAGCCTCCTCTCCGTTCTAATGGAACGCTTTGGTCACATGGTTGGAAGATCGGTCTTGGAAATACACTATACCTCCTTGGTATGTCATGATCGTCCGCAATGTGGAACACATTGTGGTAGTTGATCAATCAAAAACCCATTACACTGAGATTAAAAACTTCAAACTTACAGTAAACAGGTGTTAAAATCAGCGCTTGTGTTATCTGGGCATTGTACACATAATGGTACTCTCAAAACTATGGGTCATATCATCCATTACGTGTCAATGAACTGAGAAGTTCTCAACTGGATGGTGGGCTGTCATCCAGTCAAACGTTTTGTTTCTAGCCTGCTTAGGAAATGTAGTGAATTTCCTGCGTAGTCATATCCCGGTTCCTGAATTCTTAAAATGGGAACAAGAAGACTTTGCACAACTACCGGGTGCGTGCAAAAAAAAACTTTACCCGGATTGTTTCGCCAGTTGAATTTTTAAGTACACATATCTACATGTTTGGTACATCTGAAAGCTTCGTTCATTAATCTGTAATTTTGCTGCTACATGCCCATCGGTTAGGTATATAGGACCGAGCTACAGTCGTTTGAATCAAGTAGTCCGTTTTTGCTCTCTGTCCACGGATTCGCATTGATTCCCGGCTTTCATGCGAAGACTCAGTGGTCCGAAGAAAATCGGGCTATTTATTGACTGCAGCATAATGCGACTCTATTTAACCCCACACAATTCAGTCGCAATACCACCGATGCCCTCTTAAAACACTTTCTACGTCTCATCACTCATAAAAATCATTTGAAAATAATATAACTTGATCTATGTATCAGTTTTGGAGAAGTTGAATGAATCCTACCATATGAAGGCACATACATCGTTGACAACCTTTTGAGTTTAGTATTGTCTATATTGTAGACAAAAAATGCAAATCTTAAAGAGTGTTTGAAATAGAACTTACCATTATCACTGACCTTTTCACCTTGAGATACCACTTATTTCACATAAACATGGACATATACCCTTATCACATTTTGGGGATTCATTTGCTTATTTGGCCACCTTGTAATTTAAATGGGAATCCGTGATAGGGGTAAAAACTGACTACTGATCAAGACTGTAGTCTCGGTCTTACATATCCTATTGGAATTATCTTTGCAGCAATTAAAGATAATGAAATTGGCTTTCCGTATACCCCACATTGGTTAATATAGGTTATTCAAAAAGAAAATGGCGGATACAATCTGGGTCAAGTTTTTTTGGACTCACCTTGTACTGAGCAAACCAACCAACTACTGTGCATGGCTGTGATATTCTGCCATTCCTTTGCTTGCTGGCACATATGGTAGGGTAACTTGCAATGTTTGCTTGCTTTTATCTACTCCTATTTTATAACATCTTCTATGGAAAACACATCAATTTAGTGACACAAACCATCATTCATACACACGCACAACGGATTCCTAAGTGGTCCGGAAGTTGTTGGGGCCCACAAAAAGTCTGCGACAACTGCATACCAGAAAATCTTGTTAAAATGTTGTGCATAAAGACCCTATTACGCCATACACGTCGCACTTGGCGATTAACATATATCTTCCTTGCCCTTCGGTGGAAATACCAAGAGTATAATAGATTATCTGTACAATTGCAAGCATCTCTGAATTAAATAACCCTGATAACAGTGGATGTTTGTATCATGTAATGTGACTTTCTTGTCCTAGCAGCGCTGGCTATTGCCTAGGTTTTATACATCTCTACTCTCTGCCAGAATTGTTCAGAGTTCTTTCCGTACTTTTTGATCAAATGTAATTTTATAAATGTTTCAAAAATTCTTCAGTTGGTTTCATGAACTACTGTTTATCATTGAGTTATTGAATTAGACTATAATAACTCCGTGGATTGAGCAGAGTTCGCATCTAAATACTCATAAGAAGTCTTTACCATTGTTTCTAAATCTGTGATCAAAAGTTGGGCCTAAAAGTCCTGAAATTACTGTTTGAATATTTACTTTGGATTATTATATTGTTATAATACTGTTTATAGTTCCTCCGGAGTCTAGTTTTCAGTCAAAATGTTCTGGGAGATTTTGTTTCTTTCTTCTGTTCACGGCCGTATATACCGTATTCATACCAGCCATTTTGGTGGACAAGATAAACGCTTCCAGTAATTACAATACATTCCCTGTCAATGCTCCCTGTGCCAAAATCGCTAAAATGTATGATTTACAGCTTAATTAATTGTAGTCCTGGAATTTATGCATCTTGTCCCCAACATGTCTGGTGGCTGACGTCATATTGAATACGGTCTATTACAAATTGATGTGATATGTTAAAAGAAACTTTCATGTGGAATTCATTAATGATGAATGTAGAATAAGATATGGTGCAATGTTCTACTAAGGGTAAAGTAAATTTTTAAAAGAACCTCTTTTAAAAAATGCCACTATATACTCATCTGATCAATAAAGCTATAAGGGGTGAAAGAAGGTAACAGTCAATCATAAATCAAGACGGGCTAACAATTCGAGGGCTCAGTGCCAAAAGATCCCATCTTCATATTTGGACATTTTGATAAGGTAAGTCAATCATAGACAAGGCTAACATTCAAGGGCTCGGTGCCACAGGTCCCCATCTGCATATTTCACATTTGATAGGTAACATCAATCATAAGTCAAGACAGGCTCACAATTCGAGGGCTCAGTGCCAAAAGTCCATCTGCATATTTGGACATTTTGATAAGGTAACTTCAATTCCTAAGTCATACATAGGCTAACAATTCGTAGGGCATCTACGGGCTTGATGTTTTTGGCAATGTTTGACATTGTTTAATTGATGTGGTAGACACATTTTGGGACCTCTTTTGTTCATAGCATCAAAAGGAAACATTTCCTGGGCCATTCACTGGCGTAATGAGGAAACATGAACTTTACTGTCTATTAAAATCAATATTAGGCCTATATTCGCTGATTAGTGCACGTTAGTAATCCTTAAGCCTTGGCTCAGCACCTGTTTCCGAATGATGATTTGCCATAGGATTTGTGTTTGGGATCATGTGTCAGTGGCTCGAGTCAAGTTAGCGGGAGCCAGTTGACCTTACAACGTCCTTTTCTAAACGTGCTCTACATCAACTAATAGGGTACATTAGGGGACGAGTTATCGATCGTTCACAAACGTTTTAGCGCGATTTTTAATTTCACTTAATTCATGAGTGGTACATACGTAAAAATAATGGTTTTGCGTTACACCCCCCCCCCCCCACCACCACCACCACCAGCACCACCATGAACAGCTCCATTCTGTCTATCACTTCCTGGTCGTGTTTTTTTTTCCTTTGTCCACAAAATTGTGAAATCGTATTCCTATCGTAGTAGAAATGGGTATTATTAATTTCTCATTCCAGAACTTTAATTAATTTTCCAATTTTCAAAACCTGAAGCCCTATAGCCTTAACATCAAACTTATCTAAATTTAAGCATAACATTTATTAAATTCAGATCCATAATCCCCTGATCAACTTTAACCTTAAACTTATTGGTTAACATTTTTTCTTACATTTTTTCAACTATTTTTTTGTTCTCAACACCGTTCACTAATCACTGATAGACTCTCACACTTCCACGATTTCTGTAACTCTTCTTCACCTTTGCGGGTAGGCAGGATCCGGCATAGCCATTATTTCCACTACAACAGAACAACAAATGTTGAAAAAAGGTCAGTTACGAATGTCACAAAACAGCAAAGGGAAAATTTGAATATGCAATGCATGTCACGGGCGTTTAGGCTTCGCACAAGGTGAACCATAGTACGGCAGGCACATAGGGATTCGGGATAGAAGCAATCATGATATCATTACATAATTTAATTTGCTTGTAACTGTGTTCTTGGAAAGTCTAATGGGCTAGCACCGGTTTAAAAGGAGATACCCAGGTCAAAATTCCAGTTCATCCCAGTTGAAAGTTGTTCCATTTTCAGTGACGGAACTAACTGGTTTCAACTCTTTACCTGTTTGTAACTGGTCTTAACTGAGTTCAACTGGTCAGTAAAAAACCTAGTTGAAAATGTTCCATTTTCCGTCACGGAATCAACTAGATTCAACATGATATTCAAATGGGATCAACTGGATTTTCAACTGGTTCCAGTTCAAAGCAGTTCAACTGGGATCAGCCAGAATTTTGACCTGGGTATGTTCCGGCAGGATTCATAGCCCGGGCTCCATAGACGGCAACGGAATAAATCGTGAAACTATGTTGCGTAAAGACTCAACTGAATCGATTGCCCTAATGTTCACCATTGTAGGCGGACTGTGAGTCCGGAGGTCTATATCTCTAGCCACGACGATGTATAAGGAGATCTGGTCCGGCAGGAACCATAGTCCGGGGTCCATAGACGACGACTTCACACACCAGTGTGGCAGGAGATATCCTCCGGTCTCACAAACTGAGGTTTCCTTCAACCCAATCGGCCATGCTATTGTGGTCTTTCATTTCACTTGTTACATTGAATACGACTTACATGCCACCTTTTATGTTGTGCTTGTGAGAAATAACACCAGACCATGTAACCTCAAGTACTCCACTTGACCTTGGTTTCACAGTAAATGTGAGGTTAGTGATGAATGCTGTCCTCAACAACCATACAGTTTCGATACCCTCAGAAGTATTCGGCAAATACGCTTGAAATCGATTTCCCTTGAAATGCCTCCCATGATATTGTCCATGGTCCTGTGATAATTCACCATACAAACTTTCAATGAATTGAGTTTGTGCATCTTTTAGTCATTCATGTATATACATGTATATTCTCAATTGCAAAATATAAAAAACAAACATTCATGTTACATCAAGAACATAGCTTAACCACCCAACACTACATATTAAAGGCACTATCAGTGATTTTCTAAATCTGAAAATGGACAAAATCATCAAAAATCAGAATTCGCATTCCCATATGACCCATCCTTACCCTACAAGTGATGAGACAAACCCCTAATATTTACAAGATCGATATTTTAGTCATTACTGTCAGTACGAACACTACTACCTGCGTATTGATGGAGGGTCACATCTGTGAACACTGCTGTTTTCTTGCTTTTCCTGTCAATTTTTCAGTAGGAAAAAAATACTCATGGGACCCCCCCTACCCACCCAACTCTACAGAGCTATACGTCACTGAATAAAATGGTCCTATGGTGGTAACATAATACTTTATCTTCAACAACTGAAATTATCTTTGTTCAATCAATAGAGTCAGGTATTGAAATTCAGTCCCATATCAATATCTCAGTTCATGACATCATAAATTGCTCAATATTTTTGTTTTCCTCTCAATTAATGGCCACAATACAGTATACTCAGCGTCTAAAAATCACGAGAACTAATGCTGGCGTGGTCTGTAAATAAACTATAAATTAAAAGTTGAAATTATATAACATGGTGTTTCACTTTGACTTACAAAGTTTCGTTGTAAAAGCATAAAATTTGCTGATCCAAAGTAACCTGTGGTTCTTACACCAGCTATGTTGACGTTCGTACTGGGACATTAATTTTTTTTCACGCCTTTTGCGTTTGTAATCTCAGGGAAATTAATTCTATAATCCTGCAATTATTGATAAGGTTTTGTTTTTACCAAAACCCCTGCTGATGACATTTAACACTAAGTAAACGATGCATCGTTGTGTGCGTCAAAACTACAAGTCATTGTAATCGCTTTACTCTTACCTGTGTGTGTGTGTCTGTGTCTGCGTATCTGTATCTCTCCCTCTTTCCTCTCCTCCCCCTTCCCACCCCATGCTCTTTCCCTTCTGTCATTCTCATTCACTAATTTATTTTTTCTCGTTCATTATTGTATTTCGTGATACTAACTTCGACAGTTCCATCGGGAAACGCAGAGTCACTACAACGGCA
This sequence comes from Ophioderma brevispina, assembly GCA_023653785.1. Lineage (NCBI taxonomy): Eukaryota > Metazoa > Echinodermata > Ophiuroidea > Amphilepidida > Ophiodermatidae > Ophioderma > Ophioderma brevispina. Next base: position 6,232 of record JAMKCH010043237.1, read on the forward strand.
CCGCTCCCAGATTCACCAGGTAGCGTCAAGTTGGTTCGTGTGTAATACGTCATAGTTCCGGGGGTTATTCTGTTACGACCACGCATAACAACGCATGACAAGGCAGGCCATTTGAAGCTGGCGCGATGAATAATTATGGCACTTAGAACAGAAAGTGTGTCCGCAACTTTCTAACATCTTCACATCGTGGTCTACATAGCACTTGCTACACACGGTGTCCTTCTTAATGGCTTGTCCCTTAACATCCAAAGATTGTTTGCGCTCACTCCGAGTCTGCACGCCTGATGAAGAAGAGTATCTTTCCTTTATGTGAGATTGTTGTGTCGTATCTAAAGGAAGATTGGCAGGTTTAGATGATCCACCAAAGCCAAATACATTCATCACCGGCTCAACGAGACTGCTTAAATAGCCAGTCTGTTGAGGTTGAGAATCGTCTTTATAATGTCCCACTTCCTGATTTTGATTTTTCTTTGGTACAGCCCCTTGAGTCTGTCTTGTATTTTGTTTCATTTCGGGAAAGTCATCACTCCATGTTTGGGTATTGGATTGATGAGAATTTTGACTCGCCGATGTTTTGACCGATACACTGATGGGTTTGAACATTGAAGAGAAAGTGTTCCCCAATTCAGTAAAAGCCAAGTCGTCTGCATTGACGAAGTGAATCTCTTTTACCGATCTACCTGCTTGACTGAATCGTTGTATCGAATGTCCCATCGCTCGCGCACAAACCGAGATGGAAGGTTCCTCCGAACGACCAATTAATGGTAATGCTATTGATCTTGCAGCCAATTCCTTGTCAGCATATGAAAGAATCTTTAGTAAAGAAGTTTCGATGTCTGCACTTCTAGGTTCTGTAATGTGCAACACATTTGTACTTCCAAGCTGATGTCCCTTGGTAGTGATGATATCACCTGATTTTAGAGGTCTCGTGCAATTACTGATGTATTTGTTGCATTCTCTTTGAAAGTTTGGACCAGCGGCTTTACTAATTATCATCGAAAGGCCGTCAGTATTCTTAAGTTTATCATCAGTACAGTTTATCATCGCATCTGCTTCTTGTGTAGTTATGTCGCCAAGTTGATTTACCACGAGTATTCCTTCGTCTGTTTGGAATGTTTGTCTGGGGAAAACGGTAGGTTTATTACTATGCGTAGTGAAATTGTCATTTAAAGCCCTTCGTATTGAATAAATCGCCTCTTCATCGATACTCACAATGACAATCTTCTCAAGATACAATGCTCGATCTTCCCTCTCATCAAACATGTTGATTGCTTTTACTAATGCATCAGCGCAAAGGGTTTTTGGGGCGTCGTTGTTTCCAGCTCCTATTAGTGGTATGGCTATAGATTTGGTGCATATTGTGCTATTTGCAACGTACAGACATCTTTGAAAAACTGTAGTAAGCGTTTCATGATATATCCGTTTATGACTCTTGGATTTGCCTTTGATGAATGATGGGCTCGGTGTATGTAAAACATGTTTGCATTTCAATCCGTAACCCTCTGTTGGAATGACTTCTCCGATATGAAGCTTGGCTCCTTTTCGTTCTTTCATAATATAATTGCATCGTTCTTGCAGTTTCCTACCGGCTGCTGAAGATACGGCTTTTGCAACACCAACTTGATGCTGAAGATCTTCACGCGTTGGGTTGACAATAGCATCTACAACTTGTTTCGTGATATCTCCTTCTTCAACATATATGACAATTCCTCGCATTGTCTTGTACTGTTTTAAACCGGCTTGAGGTTCGATTTCGGCAGACATGGCGCGCACCTTCTCTGATTGCAGCTTACTGAATTCGCATTGCAGGGCATATGTCGCAGCTTCATCTACATTTACAAGACGTATCCTTTCAATTACAAGAGTTGGCTCCATGTTGAATTCTTCGACTGCTGCCAGAAGCGCCTTTGCACACAGCTGCTTGGGTCCGCCGTATATACCAGAACTGATTAAAGGAACTGCGATATCCTTAGTCTCAATGGGGAGGTTAGCATATTTTAAAGCTGAAAGAAAGGTGTTTTTCAAATCTTGAAAGAATTCTTTATCTGAAGAATACTTATCGTAGATGGGACCTACTGTGTGCAATACTTTGCACTGTAGATTGTATCCGTCAGTCACAAGACACTCTGCTGTTTGTAGTGGTTTCCGATTTTTCATTATGCGCTTGCATTCCTCCTGAAGCTCTTTCCCGGCTGCTTTAGAAATTGCTCCAGCAACACCACGCGCATGCCTAAGATCTTTATTTGCTGCATTTACAATGACAGATGCTCGAGCTTTTGTAATATCCCCAGTCTCAATTATTACATCTAATCCTTTACTTGTCTTGTATTGTGCACTAGAGGTGGTTACTGTCTCGTTGTTCCCTGTAGTTGATTCGAATATTTGTCGGAACATATTTGAACATGTTTGATGAAGAATACGAGTAGTTTCGTCATCCTTGTTTACCAGCAACACCTGTTTCAGATTCTTTTCTGTCTGTTTCTGGCTAAATTCATGTAATGCTGTCGCAAGTGCATCGGCACAGCACTGCTTTGGACCGCTATGAGTTCCGGAACTGATGAGAGGCATTGCAACTGACTGTGCACAAATAACGGTGTCAATCCTGACGAGAGCAGTAGAGAATGTCTTAGTGAGCAGACTACTAAATTTCATGATATCGCCTTGGTATCTAGGACCAACAGCATGAACAACTCGTCTGCATTTTAAACCAAATGGCCGGGTTTCTACACATTCTCCGACTTGTAAGTAGGTACCGCGCAATAAATCTTTGCACTCTCTTGTAGTTCTGGACCTGCGGCATCTGCAATGGCCTTTGACACACCCCCATCGTGAGTCAAATAGCAGTTTGCGGAGCTCACTATAACATCCGTCCTTTGTTTCGTAATATCACCTGAAACAACAATAATTTCAAGTCCTTCCGCAGTAACAAAAACAGATGGCGAGATTTGAGAGTTCCGCAGTAGCGGAGGTTGGCCATTTCCCTCATTGCGATTTGTCGTTAAGGAATCTGCTCTGTGGTGAGAACTCTGGCTAGTTTGATCTGTGTTGTCTGATGTAGGCCTTCTTAGTCTTCTGTTAGGCAACAATCCAGCAAGGGTTCTGAACTCTCTAATTGCGTCGTCTGCTTCGCCCTCTGCTGCACAGATAATAATCTCATTGGTATTTCTTCCACTGATGGTATGAATATTTGGATATACTTTCTTCGTACCCTTTACAGCTGCAGCGATAGCTCTCTCAGAAATGTCTTGGCATTTGATAGGAATGCGCCTGACACTAAAATACGTATCTTGATACAAAGATATGAACTCTTCTTTGGCCTTATGTAGATTATCAAGAGAACATTTGCTTTTCCAAGGTTTGTATGGTCTGAAATACACTGCCTCCTGGTTATCATCTTTTGAGGCTACTTCTTGTATTTCCAAAGTGATCTTATATTTCTTTTTGATAGCATCCAATTCATTTTTGTTCACCGTAGATAAGTATTCGAATGCTATCTTATCTACAGACAAGCTCTCATAGCACGAAATGGAGTTGCTCAATTCCTGAGCGGCATTTTCAACTGTTGTTTTATCCCCGCAAAGTGTACATTCCGTTTCTTTATTCCATGCCACTTCAACATTTGGGAATTTCTTCTTTAGATTCTCTTGAACCATTTTAAGTTGGTCATTGTCGACTTCATCTATGGGTACAATTTCTTTGATTGTGTTACGTGATATATTGTAGTACAATTGATTGAATTCCTCTTGTGCTTCAAATATGTCTGTGTTTTGTTTCCCCTTTTTGTTTCGCATACATCTTGCTTTTAATTCCACTAATATATTGTTCGGATTTGCCGGATCACTTGCACCCATTTTGATTTTGACACTGTGTTTTTTCTCCAGATCTTCCAATGCACTCCGATGATGTACTTTCATGTACTTGAACATCATTTGATCCACAGGAATAAATGATTCACTAAATCGACTCTGTGGGCCTACTGCACCAGAACTCGGTACTTCCGCAGATAGGTTAACCGTAGTGTTATTGCTATTTGCCTCAGCTGTTTTTCGCGCGGACGGTATCATTGGTTGGTCATGATCGGAGTAATTTGAAGCGTCGTAAGGATGACTAAAATGATTTTCATCAGGCTCTATTAAGTTTGAATCTTCATCTGCGTTTTCAACAGAACGTTTCACATCAGCACTCAAAGTACTTTCTTTCGTCTCTCGACTTCTGGTTGCACTGGTGGTCACTTGTGCTGTTCGGACTCTTGCGTTTGTTTCACGATTCCTGTTATCTAAATGCTCGTCATATACATCATTTTTAGATTTTCCAGACCTGTATGTTTCTTGCTTATCAACAACTGCAACTACTTTCGCCCCATCCTCAGAGTTATCTTTAGATTGTATTGATGCATCGATCTCCATCCCATCATGTGATGCGTTTCTAACAGAATCTTCAGCTGATGATTTAGTTGCTTCTTTTTCCATGTCTTGAGACTTTCCAGAACCTTCGTTTCGATCAATAATTGGGCTGTGTGACTGGTCTGATCTTTGAGGCAAGCCAAAAATATCCGTAAAGTAGATTTCGGCTTGGTGAATTTGCTTCAACGTTCCACTGAAACGTTTACTATCTTCTGTGAACTTCAATCCCATTTTGTCTTGCATCAATGATGTTATTTTGTTCATCTTTATTTTTGGTATGCTTTTCATGTAGAATGCATCAAATGTCGCAGTTACCTCTTTGAAAACCTACGACACATAAAAAAGAAAAAAGGGAGGTCTATTAAGCTTTGCAAAAGAATACACGTGCACCATATTTTGCGCCAATTGATGCTCGTCCTCACGACGTGTAACCTAAACCTTTAAAACTTATCCCTGAACATCCTCTACGACCTAGGATCTATTCCTAGGTGATCGTTTTGAACAAATTTGTTACAAACACACGCATTCCTGCAGAAGAGTTTTCACAATCACCATAAATATCTCTTGAGGAAACGTGACTCCTTCTGACTGAACACGCGACATTCTCCCACACTCCTCAAGGATCAGTTTCAACACATTTGGTAAAATACCCATCTATTTTTGTGGACGGTGCACAATTTAATTCTCAAACAATTACCTCTTGGTAACCTTTGGCTTCTTTTTTACCTCATATTTTTATCTGCTTAAGTATCATCTTGAACAACTTTGAAGAACACAAATCAATATAATGTAGAAGAAATTTGTTGATGCCTTAGACATTTGTTCAAACTAAGCTTGGCAAAACAACGGAACGAATTCAAATGGGTACAATAATACGACTGCAAACCACTGGCCGATTTTGACGATTTAATGAGGAACGGTCGTGGGCGATCCCATGACTCTTACACGACCTTGTTAAGCGCACATTTTTACCATTACTCATAAAAGCAAATTAGCAAATTAGAATGTTTGTACTTATTTGGTATTGATAGAAAGAAGAGACTCATGATCGGTACTTTGATACCAAATTTACCACCAAAATTATGAGAGTTTGCAACAACTCCCTGATTAGAGGTGTAAAGAAAATACGTTAATTGGATGCATGAGAGTTAATTATGATATGGCAAGGTGATTCATGAGTCACTATATAGCATCACCTGCTTTCATTAGCACTTTAGCAGTGGTGACATGTGTTAGCTTTTTACTTTAATATGGTGGCATAGCATCTACAATAAATATAATGACATTTCTATTGTTTGCATAAATTATGCAAATTAGCTAATCCAAATATATGTCACAGGCTCCATGTGTGCATAAACTTGTATATCCCTAACGTCCCTTAACTGCATTTTTTCCACTTTTCAAAAATCAGGGAGCGGACCCCTGCCTTGTCTTAGGGGGAAATTGCCCATAGATCTACCATCTGATACCATTTAATCGTTTATTTTTGCATCGATATGCAATTAGCCCATTGAATACGCCATAGAAGTCACCAGAAACCAGGGTATATGTGGGCAGAAGCTTTCATTATGGGAAGGCTTCATCTCACAGCATCATACAAGAAACCCCAAAATACATTGATTTTTTTGCATAAATTATAAAACCATGCGCTCATTAATTCATTGCCAAGTCACCAGCGAAATAAGCGCCCCCCAAGGACGCTTAACGTAATAACGCTTTCATCGCCCCGTCATAGCAGGGGTTCACCCCCCACACCCCCCCACAACACCGGTAGGGCCTATAAAAAGTTCCATTCTTTGCATTTTAATAATTTGCAAATTAGGGACTTACACTTTTTTCTTTTAACAAAATTTCGTCACCATAGCTCATAGCGATCGAAACAAAAAGTGTCTTGGATGCTTAAACTTTCTCAACCAAAACAACTGTACCATCATCGTTCTTAATAGGTCAATCTTTGCAACTAAAAACATGTATGGTTCTCAAGTTGGCCCTGGGAAGATAGTAAAGTACTTCAAACTTCTAATTTACTTTCTTTTATGGATTTTTCACTCAGGCAATATCAAAAGGGTTTGCATTGGTCATTATTCCAATGAATAGATCAATCATGATATCGACATCACGCACGGATTTCATCACAGCAACATTGATTTCAATGATGTGATTACAAACATTGTTTGCCAAAGTTTGCATCCGGCACAAACCAATTGTGCATGGCCTTAGTGTATAGCACTGTTCACTTATTGCAGGAGGACAGTGTGCAAAAGTTGTGTTGTGTTTGATCAGAGTAACTCCAGAAAGAAATGACTATTGAGACTCAAAATATTTGGGGGTGGTACAAGAAAGTATTTCGTTCACAGAAAAACAGACCTTAGCATTATTTTTATCTCTACATAAAAAAAGACTTACCGCGGAAGCCTTAAACCGTGTAGAAGATTTCCAAGAATGATGGTCCCCATGTCGGTTGGATAGATTACGCTCTAAAATAACCAACAAAACAAACATAGGTCGATTTTTAAAATTAATTCGAGATGTTGGGGGATTTCACTCTGGCCCATCCCATTATTTGTGCATTATGGCAGGTGGTAATATGCCAAAAGCATTGTCTGAAAATAAGGAAATTGGATAGTTGTAAGGGGAACCATTATTAATTTGAAAGCGGGCTAATTTTCAGTCAATCCAGCAAATGAAAGTGATCAGGATGTTAAAACAAACAAAAAAAAACAAGAATTTAAAATTATTACCACGCCGAATAGATGTGATATTTCCGATTTCAAGAACGTTTAAATTATATCCCTGTTAAAAAGGTTGCGGCTACGGGAAGGAGAACATAGAGGTAGTCCGAGAGATATGGTCCAAGTAGGGCCTGACCGTAAAGGTGAGTATATATACATGGTTTTTGCTGCATGGAAAGGAAGATAAGGTGTGTTAGAATTTAGAATCTACCGTGCCACCCTTGGTTGCCACTTGGGCATCCTGGGGCGTTTTGAGAAATCCAAGATGGCGTCGCACTTTAAATGATATTACATTAACCCTATTTATCAAAACGATGGATTAATAAGATACTATAGGACCCAATGAAAAGTTGCATGGCAATGCAACCATTTGAGTCATAATTCAAATTAAAAATGGAAGCCAAGTCTACTCATTTAAATAGACCATATAATTCAGCAAATATCGCGATAAACAAATAAACATGAAGTAGAGTACTAAATTATGTTGTTAGACACAATAAATGTGTTTCTGATACTTTAAGCCAATCAATATGGCAGCCAGCCAAAAAGAAAAGCCACGTATCAAGTATGTCGTCAATGAAAACAATTTAGAAAGGTATCTATGATCATAACCAATTGATACCAGGTAATCCCTTATAAATAACGAGGAGAGAGAATTCAAGGATTTGCTTAACTTACTCCAGTGGTTGGTGGTGAGTTGTCAAATGAACTTTGCGATAAGTTGAACCCCTTATAGGTCCAAGCAATAATGGCATGGCAGGCGAAGTGATAATCCCATTCCTTAACGTCCACCTTACTGTAAACTAACAGTAAACAGTATTGACACTAGAATCAACAAGAAAATAATAAACTTCCTTTTTTGCGGTGATGGTCAGGTATGTAGGTTTTCCGAAAAAGATGTTAGGGAAATAGGCCTATAGCCAGGGAATTTGTGTATTGTTAAGGCCAAATAAAAAACAGTTTGTTTCCAGAGGTAGCCAAAAACTAAATTTATTAAGTGATTTTATTTTATTTTTAAAAAAACTACATCCTCTATGACCTGATATTGGTCAGAATGGTCTCAGAGGTTAAACCCTGATTAGTATAGCTAAATTGCATTTTGTATAGACATTTGCCATTTAATACCGAAGAATGATAAAGAAGGGTCACTTTTTTACTCGATTTATCACACACACATGTGACCTAGCCCCCCCCCCAACGTATAGGATGTGGTGATAACATAGAACTTGAACTTTAGAGCTTTAATGTTATACCTCTACCAGCTTTGCACTACTTTTAGAAGTGTGTTGCATTAAAAAAAAACAGAATTTCACGGTTCACGGCTTTCACGCTCGCTAATATAAAAGAAAAGAATTTAAGTGTGGGCCGCTCCATGACCTTTGACTTGGCACATGACTTTTTGACCTCATCAACAATGAGGGAATCCCATGGTGAGAATATGACAGAAGTTTGGTTCCAATTGAACTTAAACTTTATCAATTGAGGTCAATTTACATTTTGATCCTATTTTTCAACTTGACCTCACATGACCTGTGACCTGGTTACATGAATTTGACCTCACCAAAACATGAGGGATCCCATGGTTGATCTATGACAGAAGTTGGGTTCCAATTGAACTTCAACTTTCAATTGAGGTCAATTTTTAAAAAAACTTAACATTTAGTGACACACACCCCATCCACAAATACACACGCCAACCGGATGTAAGAGTTCCTGCCAGCTAGAGCTGGCAGCAGGCCCACAAAAAAACTAATGCATCAAACTAATATGTAACAGCTAATATGACTGAAGTACTTTTGCCACATGCTATTAGTGGTGAAGGGTGGTGAAATTGCTATGATATGGTAACTGCGAGGCAATAATCCTGATATCCAACATAAAACCGTTTTTCCTTAACTTTGAAACTGACCCTGAAACCTGATTCCCCTTCCTGTAAGCTACCAACTCTCCCACTCCATCAACCACCGACTCCCCACCCCTTCGACTTTTACGGCAGGGGCGGATCAGAATCGGAAAAAGCAGAGGGGCACAAGTAGAGTAAAAATGGCGTGTTATAACCAACACGTTGAACTGTTTGGTTAGCTAGGATTCGTTATAGTGGTCCACTGATTACAAACAATAATTCCTACTTAGAAAGGCGGCAGACTAAGTCTGTTTGCCGATACCTCGCAATATAACTCTCCTTTGTGCCCCTGCTTTCTGATTGGAATCCGCCACTACATTTAGGCCCCTACTTTCCTACATGTAAACCACAGATCATGAAAGTATATCCCGAGCTGTCAAAATGAAGTAAATTTGTCGCACTGATCGCCTGCAAACTTTGCCCTTGGGTTATTTTCAATTTTGGACCTTTCTTATGGGAGAGGGAGTCGGGACACGGATCTGCCGATTGGGATTGGGGATTTCCAAAGGTCATTTAGGGATCTACGTGTATTTCTATGGCACAGCACGGTTCAAGCGACATTGCAAATCACCTTTTTAAACCTTCTTCAATACATCTAGTATATTATGATATTTAGGAAAAAAAAATAGTGAGGTCAAAATCCGTCGGGTTTAGTGGATAATCCTGCTGCAAATAGTGTAATTTCCAAACGTTCATTTTAGATTTAAATATGTGACCCGGCCTACTTAAGTTCAAGTGTGTGTGGTCGTTCGATATGGTAAAAGAGGCGCCCTCCCTACCGGTACGGCTTTGAATAAGACTAGCACTCGGGGTTATGCCGTGGAAGTTGATGCACATTCTTCTGGTTCGGTGGCATGTCACTCCCTGCTTCGAATAACCTGTACAGTATGTTTGCTATCTACCCCACAATTTAAACACCAAGTTTGTTGGTTGGTGATGAACATTGTTAATTATGAGTACCACATTTTTTACCAGTAACATTTAGTTCTAATTCAATCTCTCTATCACACACCACCACACACATAGCACAACAACACAAAATATGAAACAGTCCATAAAAAGCAGTGGCATTCAAAGGAAAATAATCATTTTTAGAGTCATACAAAGAAATGTTCAGGGAAAAGGTTTTCTAAATGTAAAAAGGGATTAGCAGCGATTGTGCTAACTCCGAAACATCGAAAAAAAGCATCAAAAATCATATTTTGTATTGTTACTGGCATGGATCTGCAAACATAACCTGCAAGTGGTTGGCGTGAAATCCGGAATATAAGGACAAGGCAGAGAGTACTTTTTGATCTGATGCTTAATTTCTATACGGCGTACAAAATTAGACTGAGATCACAAAAAGCTATTTCGGTGCATATCCCAGATTTTCAGCTGTATGTGCACACATGATCAATACAGTGACTCAAACATAAACTTTATTGATATTGTTTATTCTGTACTAGTTTAAATCAAAAACAGATGTATTGTAGATTTTGAGACGTCTTCGCTGTGTGTTTATTTGCGGGAGGACGGTCTGAAAATTCCTCAAATACTTCATTTTGTTCAACTATTTGGTGGTTGTTTCTACATTTAAAGCAGTTTATATGGAATTGTACACACTTATTCCTGATTTTATGTTAAACCAAATGCATTTCCACAGTTTTCGTTCTTCTCGGAATATCGTGCTAATCCCTTACGTAAAGCCTTGTGTGACCAAAATCATATTAGTTATTGCAGGTGGTAGTGGAGACCTTGGCCATAGACATCTATGCCCGGGTTTCGGTAAACATTAAGCATGGTTCGACGCATTAATTGACAAATACTGACCTTGATGGCCTGGACTTAGCCCAAACATGTTCCCTGTTTCTGGTAGAGGACCCTACTAACATGCGGCAACGAGGGTGCAGACAACCTACAGTGAACCAAGAGTAGACATTTTGATTTTTTGTCTTACAAAATTTGTGTTACCAGGTTGAGTTACACTCACCAGTCTCAAGGTTGAGTTACACTCAGCAGTCTCATATAGACTTACTTCGTAAGTCAAAAATGGGCCAAATTATAAATTGAGTGCAATATATGTGAAAAAAATTTAATTCCTATGGTATTTTGACACCTTTGCGCCATATTAGTTTTATTTCGATTTTGGCGCATTTAAAACAAATTGAAATGTATGTTGTACATTGGTTAGGATCAAAGGTACATTTGTAATGTCATAGACACATTGATTTCGATTTGAAGGCTGTAATACTTACAAATTTGTGTCAAGTATTTTTTGAAGGTATTCACGTTTTTGGCTGTCATATTGATTGATGTCATGTTACAACTTTAAAAGTATCAGAAATACATTTATCGTGTCTAACAACATAACCTAAATCCTTCATGTCTTTTTTTATCGCAGGTATTTGCTGTTATAGGGCATATTTTAAAATTATTGGATTTGGCTTCCATTTTGAATTTGAAGTATGACATAATGTTAAGTGTCATACACTTGTTCATTGGATCCTATAGTATATCTAGTAACTCCATAGTTTGATAATATATGATTGAATAGATAATTTCCATTTATGGCGACGTCATCTTGGATTTCTCAAAACGCCCAAGGATGCCCAGGTGGCACCCGGCAGATTCTTATTCTACACACCCTAATCTACCATTTTCAGCAAAAACATTGCATATATACTCAACTGTACGGTCACATGAACGTTCTCTCTGACTAAGGCGCATCAAACAGATTTGATTTGTCTACAAACCTACGGGGGTCCTCGTTGGGGGCGGTACACCATTCAAGTGCAAATTTAGGGATTTTTTCATCAAAATATCTCACCATACCACTTTAGAAAATACCACCCTATATGGTAATTTTTCAGGGAAATTGTACTTCACTCCAAGCACAAATGCCTGCGTGGCCTTTTGGGCATGTAATTCCGATACACAAAACACGGCATAATTATATTATACCCTACTTTGTTGCTGAGTTATCGTGTGCTTCATTCTGTTAATTGAATAAACCAGGTGACCGTAGGTGCGAACTTGCGAAGGGTATAATGCAATTAGGCCCAAAATACAAACAAAGATACACATGTGAAAGAGCAAACAAAGACACGGTTTGCGTTACCTTCGGTTGATTTAAAGACAGCAATTGCTCTCTGCAAACTTCCTTGGATTGGGCATAAAACAAGTTCTAATTCAGCTCCGATCACTTGTTTGACGTGTACACTAAGCTCATCTTTTAACTGTTCGTTGTCGTCTGTCATGTAGGGAATGTTTTCTATAGTTACACCTCTCTCTGAGATCTCGGACATATCAAGACTGGAATCTTTGGCTACCAATCTGAGTGTTTCTCCCATAATATTTTCAACCTCTTTCAGCTGATCAATAGTGCCAGTTACTTCTGTAAGTTTTTCCTCTTGTCCTTTTCACTTTCGCTTGACCAAATTCTTGAGAAAGGCGTGAAGTAAGTTTCCCCAATTTATCTCTGGGTAAAACACTGGAGTAGAAGTCGTCAATATAACCGGTTACCTCAGCTAATACCTGCAAATAAGTAAGCGTCTTAATGCAGGCTCAAAAGATACCGTTCATAGAAATAATCCAAGTAATTTATGTTAGCCCATGATTTACCAAAATGAATATTTTACCCAAATCACTTTTATAAATTACAATCTCGATTACAATAATATCGAGACAAAAACAAGACAAATTGATGGAATAATTATCTTTTAACGGCTGTTTGTTGTACTGGCAGTGGTTGATATGGCCTATTTATATATGGCACACGTAAAATTCATGTTATATATCTTGTTATCACGATTACCCTATTTACATATTATGACTATTCCTCAGTCTCAAATAAGATCTTACTCGTTTGTAGAAATTTGCATAACATGACCAGTGGAGAACGGATTGGAAATACGAAATCATGCATAATAACATGATAAATATTTGTCCTATGTGTGGAATATAACACAAATACTGCATGACCTTGACCTATTATCATATTTGCATAAAACGAATCATATCGAAATCGAAACAAACTTAACAATGCACATAACTTTGGGGGCAAAATACAATGATTATCGTAAGGAAGTTATGGCAATTTGTATATTTTGCATGTTAAAAACGTGTCCAGTGTTGCTCAGATTGGCAAATTATATGCATTAACATGATCATTCCAAGTTGCAATTGAGTCTAGTGTGGGAAATGAATTAGCAATTTATATTTGAGCAAATTAAAGACTATCGGCGATCCAAGAGTAAAATATTTGAAATTTGCAGGAATAGCTTGAGAGTGAAGGATATCCCCCAAATTCTACTAAGTTATGATTCGGTTCACTGGTTTTGAAGAAATGCCCAATTACGTAAGACATAATTATGCCATACCTCTCCATTCCAAGTTGGATAGTTGTTTCTACAGAGTTACGCTATTAAAATGCAAACCTGAACAATTCGTTCTAACAAAAGTGCTGAAAAGTGGGAAGACTGATAGACTAAGATATCTGCTCAGATAGGGATAAAGTGTTTCCATATCATCATAATAATTTTACTTTTGTTACATTGGGTGCTTTGTGGGCTTGTAACATGTGTAAGAATTAGGACATAACACGCAATAGTCATTACATGCACAAATTGGCGTAGTGATTCCCACAACTGTGGTATAATGCCATAGGAATACACAAAAAAGTAATTGTAATTTTCTTAGCGCCCAATGTGCTACTTTGGTGATTTTTTTTCAACACTTAAAGGTGCATGTTCCGATCGTGTTTGGGACCCCCCCCCCCTGATTTACCCGGAAGTAGTATCGATTTGATATCAGATGAAAGGCCGTATTTTTCTCATTGTCGTCCTGAAATATGAGCCCTCAAGCTCAAATCCGTTTCATTCCCAAGATGTGAACGAAAAACCACCGTTTTAGTGGTTAACCATCAATATTAGCACAGTATTGAATAGGGCTTTGCAACATGCATTATTGCGTCTACCATCAAAACCGCAAGTTTGTTTCCCACGGTACTTGATGGAACGTATGTGCAAGTGCCAAACTTCATATCAAGTAGAGAACACAATAGACATAGATCGGAACAAGCACCTTTAAGGTGTTGGCATCATGATTTAAATGGGCCGAAGAATTTCTGTAAAATTTGATATATAGTACATTCATTTGTGCTGATAACAAATCTGAAAATAACAAAAATATGGCTTACCGTATTCGTTTTTGAGAAAAAAGACTTTCAACAAGTACAATTTTGCTAAAAAATTTACATTATTTACCACGCAACTCTATGGGAAAATGTGATGCATCATGCACAATACTAAAGTGCCACAAAAAGATAACAAAGGGGCCGATCGTTTTTCTGATTTTCACATTTGTTTAGGTCTAAGTTGCATACTTGAAAATACCGAAATAAAAAAATGGTGTCACCGTATTAGTTTTCCTGAAAATCGTCGAAAAAGGGCATTTTTAGAGAGAAATTTCCGTCTTTACTAGAAGCGCTGCGTCTCGCGTTATTTTACGCCTATATGTCATGCAGCAAAACAATAAAATGGGTGCGTGAAAGGTGAGACTCGTAATTAATCAGGCGCGTTCTCAGACAAGTCCTAGCAACATCAGAGTTCTACGCGATTTTATGAACGCGTTACAAATTCGCGTAAACGCAAAGGGGGAAAACGCTCATGAATTTTTGCGACGCTAAAGTCGCAAACGAATTAACCCGGGAGCTGGCACACATTTGTAACACATCTCAAGTACAAAATGTTTGAGTGATTAAATATGTTGACAGCCTGACAGGAACCCCTGAAACATGATTCTTAAGTGCTGCAAATGGTGCCTTAAGGAGAGGCGGCCCAGACAAATATTGTACAGGGGTCAAATCTTTAAATTCAGCCAAACATGTTGAAAAGCACACCACGTTATGTGTCTAACCATAAGGATTCAGAAAAGGTATAGTTTTGCAATATGTGCAGCCTAAAGTTTCAGAGTTATAGGCTAAAAACAGCAAAAATCAATAATTAAGGGTCCATTTCATTTGTACATGGGTCCCAATGAAAGTTGCTTCCATTTTTGAATTTTAAAAAATGGTGCAAATTAATTGCGGAGATCATAGGATTAAAATAAGGAATAGTTTTAGACTGTATAAATGCTTAGTTTCCGATGTAGGGGGACCAGAAGTTCAACGTCCATTGCATTTCAATGGGGCTTGGATCTTGTTTTCCCCCTAACTTTCTTAAGCAAGCATTTGAGACATTCAAAAGTATCTTATTTTCACCTATGAGCTCCACAATAATTTTTAACAATTTTTTGATCCAAATCGGAGCAACTTTAAAACTTTGAACCCTGTTACATGAAATGGACCATTTTTATTGATTTTTTAACGTTTAGCCTATAACTCTGAAACTTTAGCTATACCTTTTCAATCCTTATGATTATACACATAACATGGTATACTATTCAACACGATTGGATCAAGTTAAAAATTGACCCCTGTACAATAACATTTGTCCTTGGCCCACGCTCTTAAGCACCACTTGCGGCACTTAAGAATCACGTTTCAGGGGTTCCTGTTAGGCTGTCTCCATATTTACTCACTTAAACCTTTGTACTTGAGATGTTTTACAAATTGTGTGCTAACTCCAGGGCTAATGCACGCTGGCTCCCTCCGAGTTTAGTAAAGCTACACTGGCACATTTGAAATAGTGCGCCCTCAAGATTTTTCAAAATCGATATTTTTTTGCATGGTTGTGAGGCTTTTATATACAAAAGCGCTCTCACCGCGAAATGATTAAGATCAAATCATCTTCCTTATGGGTAAACAACGATTTTTAATAATTTAAAGTCGCCGGCGACGTTAATTCAGCAGACGACGAAAAGCGTTTAACACGGGAACACGCACGCCGTATGCAATCGTTTCCCAAGCTATGCACACTTTTTGATCGGTCTAAACCTTTTGTAGTTTTAATATCAGTGAGTAGAGTCAAACAATATTCATGTAATATACCACATTTGTTGATTAAAAGTTATGGAAAAATTAAAAGTTCCTACAAATTAACTGGATGTCTTTATCCTCATATCAATTCCCTATCTGTTTTGGGGTATGTTATTTTTATGTGAAAAATATATCTCTGTTCTTCCAATGGCCAGACTCAGCATTTGAGAGCAAATTGAAGAAATTTCAATTTTGTGAAAATGTGCCAGTGCCGCTTTAAAAGTAGGCTTGCGCGTTAATTCACTGATTGTGTTTTTGGTATGGTAAAAACGATGGGTTACTTAAATTTAATCACAGTTTATGTGCATGTCAATGAAAGCTAGCAAACTATGACGATTATCTCAAAATTTTCGTACCTCTGAGATCACAATTTGAGATCCCCAACTCTTCCACTATCATTCCAAATATATGCCGTACTAACATCTTTCGGCAGACTTATTTCAACCGTATTTACCATTCATGGAATGCCCTGCCTGCCAATCTCAGAAATCTTCATACATTTCCCAGTTCAAATCTGTCTCTGATCCAGCAGTTGGGTCATTTGGAGGCAATTCCGTGATCGTGGAGAGCAGAGCATCATTTCTCAGGGCGAGGGGAGGGGGATGGGTGGTAGGGAATTGGATTTGTCTGCTATGAAGGTTAATGACAATTGAGCGGGGTGCCCCCTCCTGAAAGTGTGGCAGAAATCCAGGAGGGGGGGGGGGAATTCATAATACAGTGGTCCAAATTGAAAAAAATGCCTCCTCGGTCACGGAATGCTCAATGACCCAATATATGCTAACAATCCACAAGAATTCATACTTAAAGCGACATACTGGCATATAAAAAAATTCAAGACATAATGAAAAGGACCCTTACTGAAATCACTTCCACCAAGTTTTGAAAACAATTTGATGTTGTACATTCTGTAAAAACAGTACAAAACAGGAAGCGGTCCAGAGGGGAAGGTGGCAATTCGTTGAATTCCTGGAACAGAAAACCAAGGTCTTTGACATCCCTGACGAATTTACAGTGGGTATCTACTGCATGTTTTGTGACCAAACCATTAAAAGCATTCAGACCAGGATCAAGCCATTGTACTTTAGGCGTGTAGTAAGATATTGGATCTGGCAAGTGAAGATGATTAGCCCGGGATTAGCACATATACCACATATCATGGTCTTTGAGCTATGACAGCCAGCTTTTCAAGTTTGTGTAAAGCTGGCATTAATGTCACATCCTTTTTCCAGAAATTGCACGAACCCCACCTCCCCCTCTGGACCTTTTCCTGTTTTTCCTGTTTTTACAGACGGAACATCCAAATGGTTGTATTATTTATAATCTTTCCCTGGAGGTGGCCAGCGCACGATAAGTGTTTGAAAAAAAAAAACCCACGCGCGCCCGGCCGGACCGAAACCGGCGACCTTGCATTACAAATCACCGACGCTCTAACCGACCGGGCTATCAAGCAGGGTTTGCAGAAGAGCGATATAGTATCATCTATAGGTGTAGGTTCGAAAAGGTGTCCTTCGCTTTCCTACGAATAGCATCAAAACTGTATATTTAACATATCGATTCTATTTGTTTTGAGATTTTAAACGACTGAGTTCTCCAGGGAGACAATGATTTATATATTTATTAATCTTTCCCTGGAGTTGCCAGCGCACGATAGTGTTTAAAACCCCACGCGCGCCCGGCCGATATATCTATCGCTCTTCTGCCAACCCTGCTTGATGGCGCAGGCGGTTGGAGCTCTTGCATGCATCTAAGGGTCCCGGTTCGGGTCCGGCGGGGCCGGGCGCGGCGTGTTTTTTTTTTTTTTTTCAAAACACTATCGTGCGCTGGCCACCTCCAGGGAAGATTAATAAATATATTACAACAATCCTTGCTACCTGAGAACTAAGTAGTTTTAAAATCTCATCCCAATTGTTTTCAAACTGTGGAAGTGATTTCAGTAAGGGTCCTTTTCCTTATGTCTGAATATTTTTTTTATTGGCCATAATGTCGCTTTAAGGGTTGGGCTTGTCTTGTGCAATATCTTTCTTGTTTTATAAATGCTATTTGATTGATATTTTAATGTCTTTTATGAATTTTCTAATGGTATTGGACTGTTTTTATCATTTGTATGTGTACGTTGTACCTAAATCTTTTATTTATTTTGATGTGTGCTAAGTTTGTGGCCTGCGTGCCTGTTAGGGTCACCCTTTTGCAACCACACATCGGTTTTGAATTGTCCTGTTTGCGGCAATACAGGTAATAAAATAAAAATAAAATAAAAAAAATACTGAGTAATCAATATATAAATTGTTCTGTATTGTCATGGAAAGGCAGATATGACTTATAGTACCGCATAACTCCTTCAGCTTTTATGCGGCGAGAAACAATGCAATGCTTGTTATGATTAGCATTATATAATTTTACTATTTCTACAACGTAAAGCTAAAGTTGTACACAGATATAAATTGTTTAATACAAATTTTATTATCTCATATCTTCTACTTACCGGTGGAAGGCGGTGTACTTGAATTGGTTGGTTTCCAAGTTGGTGTTTGTGATTAAGCACAGTAGTTATAACTGAAAATAACAAAGATTTTTAAATCACAATAAGTTATTCGATTTACCCTTTTGACATTAACAAACTATTAGGCCTATAATATTTGTATGAGAAAAGGAAATTATGCCATTTTGCAGCTGCCCCTTCATTTTTTTCTCTTGATATTACAACGCCACTATAATTCGACAACGATGACAAATTCTTCTGCTTCGGGTCAAAGGTTGTAGTTGAAGGTCAAATGTTTCACATTAAAACACTGATGCCACTCCAACATAAAGTTTCAATAACAAAACTTCTAATGGTGTTATTTCCTATTACAACTTTTTAGGCCCGAGTGCACCACAGTCATAAATGGGATTCCGTATTGAAACCCTATGATAAATTATACAAGTAACCGTAAAAATATACAATGGCATGAGACATTTAGGTTTGTGCTTAATATGGTAAATATAGCTCATTCTTCACCAAATAAAGCAATCAGCAGAAGTCAAAGGTGAATCAATATCGTAGAAAATGCCGCAGAAACTAATATGTGTCTTTTTCGCACATGACGCAAAATTAAAATCAATGTTTTGCCCCAAGTTTTCTTACCGAACAATTTTTTTCTTCAGTTTTTATTTCTTCATTGTTCATGTCTTTGAAGCCTTCTAACATGTCGTGGATTTCATCTTAAAATTTCTTTAGGAAAGTGGTTATATTATGCATGGGTCTGTAGGACCCCCCCCCCCCCATGCACTAAACGAATCGACATTTTTATGTAGGTCTAAACAAAAAAAAAAAAAAATATAGATAGGTCTTTGTTGTTAATACTATAACCGAGTCACCGCAGAATACTCATTATGGATTTTGTAAAGAAATAAAATATTGATGACAATGATAAAAAGAGAAAATGGAGGTTAATTATACGTTACTCCGATCCCCAATATTAACTTACTTAACTAGAAAGTAATTACTAGCCATGCAGTTACCCCGATTTGGTGCACTCGGGGCTTAGTCTTTGAGATTTTACCGGACAGGACTGGACTTTGAAAACTGAGGTGACTTGCGATATTTTGGGTTGAAAAAAAATGCTTTTCATGGAATTCACGATCCTTTACAAAGATAAAATAGCGATTGTACATAATAGAATACAATGCAGGGGACCCGGTCGTGGTGGAAAAACATGTGTTACACATTTAAACAAGAAACATCAAATACCATATCAATTGCATGCTATTTGAGGAAAATGCAAATTTGTAATGATTTTGAACAATTTGACCCCCTCCCCCCCAAAAGAGGAACAAGGTAATGTAATCGAACAAAGAAGTATTGCGACGGCTGTTTCGATCACAATTGTCAATGGCGGCATCATTCTGTGACCTATACTTTTGACATATGACCTCCTTAAATCCCAAGTGAGCCAAAAAATGCATGTTTTGTTTAAATATCTCCATTTTGGACAAAAATTGGCAATATTTTGTGATTTTAAGCAATATTTTCTACAAGAAAACTTATATAAGATTCTATAAATATTTGAGAGTACTTTTATTTGAGGTCATGCAGTTTCAGACCACTCATTTTGTACGCATATTTTTCTGACTGTAGACGGTCAAATTGACTGAGAAATGAAGATGTGGTTGCCATATGGCAACTACTTTGCCGGTTTGCACATGCAATAAGAAGCAGACTCCAAATTAAAGTATAGGCTATTTATTGTAAAACAATAAACTCAGCTATAAAGAGGATTATTGAATAATTTCTATGATTTGACAATTGACCCGAATCTTAAAGTTTCATAAACGCCCGTTGCTTTAATTGTTCAATTTACACGTAATTAGGCCTAATACCACAATAGTGCACATTTCAACAGGTAAACCCTGAGGCTGTTGTGTATTGTCGGCTTAAAAGTTTATAATTGTTATTATGTAATATTTTTGTATCGATACGTAGCACCGTATTATACTTTATAGTAACATATGTCACCTATCTGATGTACCGATTACCGGGACCGATATCACGGTGTAAATCCCATTTAAATAGGTAAAAACATGAAAAACAGGTATATGCTCAGGTAGTCTTGTCACTCTTTAGAAATTAGTGGGGGTTTGCATCTGCGCTTTACCATATGACATTGCACTGACGCTCCATAAAGATGAAATACCCAGATTGCCTAATTTCGTGTTTTTGGGACACTCTGTACTTTACGGAGCCTAATATTATATTGTTTTAAATATTTATAGCAGTAATTATAGAAAAATAATGGATTGCCCGTGTAAGTAAAAACGTCTTACCACTTTCTGATTCAAAGACAATCAAAGCCTTCGCCATGCTACCTCCGAAAGGACAAATAATCGTCTCCACGTCCCCACCGCCATTCTTTCTTCTCCCAAAATGTATGTCGAGCTTATCTTTGAGGTCTTCAATATCATCGGTTTCATAAGGGATATCAGTTACCAGTATTGTCCTATTTACAGTTGAAGAGTTTGAAAACTCTGACGCAGTAGCCATGCTGATGACCGATGTGCCTATCCTGAAAAAGTTATGTACTGAAATTCAGTCCCATCCCAGGAACAGGGCCCAGGAATCCAGTGCATACACTCAGTTTGTACTATCCGTGAGTATGATTGTGCATGTACATTCGCAAAAAGGTACAGCAAATCGGATACAAATAAGGCACAACTGCCTGTCGAGTGTTTTATTCCTGCGTGGAATTGCCTTGGATTGTGAGGAACTCCTGACCCGACGCTGCACCGCCGATAACGCATAGTATCTCATAAGGCGTGGAAGTCACGAGACTATGATCAAAATAGCGCCCGAAAAGTACCCATTTCGC
Source organism: Ophioderma brevispina (assembly GCA_023653785.1). NCBI lineage: Eukaryota > Metazoa > Echinodermata > Ophiuroidea > Amphilepidida > Ophiodermatidae > Ophioderma > Ophioderma brevispina. Next base: position 27,573 of record JAMKCH010043237.1, read on the forward strand.
AGTTTCAACATAGAAAGGGAATTCCCCGTTCATGCAATGACCTTTAGCATGGTAAGTTGTCATTCAAAGCTTTACATTGATTGGCTAGATACATAAAACACTTCTTTATGTACCAATCACAATTGTCGTTATTTGCCAGTAGAATAAAAATAGCATATTACGCTAGTGCGGGAAAAACCCTGATATCGCAAAGGTCATTCTGCCACCTACGTACTAGTACATACAATGTGTACAATTGTGTTGAATACACCATCGCGTCGAGCTATCGAGGAAGAACACCATGAGGCACGACAAAAGGGCGGACATAATTGACGCGTGAGTACAAAAACAGAATATTTTACTCCTGAAAAAAAAACTATTCGTATTTACAGTAATAAATTGTTTATCTTTTACAAATGTACACATGTATATACATGATTACTACCTACCTACAAGTCTTCGTTTTATTGTATGAAAATGTATAACTTTATAAGCCGGCTTGTGTAATGAATATCTGCACATGTAATGCTCATGCTACATGGGGTTGGTACAATTTGTAACCCTACTATTGAGACCCTACTTTTGTGACCCTACTTTTAAAATTCATCAATTGATCCTAAATGATGTTTGAATGTTGTGTGTGAAATATATATTAAAAGTAGCAAATATTAGGC